>JBBPKE010000674.1:0-13990 GCA_038089095.1 Tylopilus orsonianus | reverse complement strand
CGCATGCGTCCAATACGAGTCATGCACAGACGCAAACGTAATGTTTCGCGTCTTTGTGCTCGCCATCAGTCCTCCGTCACTCTTTCCCAACATGAGAAACTACTCACCCGGCATTCCAACGCAGTCAACATCATGTGCGTCGCATCCAACGAGTGAATGAAATTCGGCGGAAACGCCGACGCCTGCTTGATCCCATTCACCATAGCCGGGGCAGCCGGATCCGAAATATACACCGTCTGCAAACTGGTCGTAATCTGCTTACGCTTCGCCTTGCGATACGGCTGCACGATCGGCAACCCTAATGGCGTCGTCCACACCACCGTCGCCATCTGCTCCTTGCGTATCCGCCCCTCGATCGTGTCCACTTTAGCATTGGCTCGTGGGGGGTTCAAAATTTCCCCTAGACGTTCTCTGGGAATACCCTTTGTAATCAGTCTGGCACACAGATTGAGCCAGTTCTGGATGGCTTTGGCACCAGAAAAGAGGTCGCCGATGCAGTGGAGGACATTCTTGGCGAGGTACGCAGAAGCAGCCCAACAGTGTTCCTCAGGAATGTCCCCCCGGTCTTTCAGCTGCCTCTCGATCTGGTCGCGAGCGCCAACGTACGTGACGCCGTACACAGTCGTCATGACCTACAAAAATAAATATCCGGCGGCCTGAGCAAGAGTAAGCGTGAGCTTACCGTTTGCTTGACCACTTTGCGCGAGATTTTGCCCAACAAGAGCAGTGCAATCTTGTCGTGATTGTCAGAGTCTCGTTGAACGATCTTTTCGACCATATTAGCGACGTAGGTATACACGTCCGATGGTCTGTCGGTCACTGCCAAGTTGACTTGGGCAGCACCCTTGCCATCGCCACCGAGGGCAGCATAGTGTTGCAGACCGTTACATGTGCCATCCTGGTGGACGGGAAGCGTCGACATGTATGTATGCGGATCTTCCGACTCGAGGGCAGCGCGGAGCTCCATACAGGTGGCAAGACACTGCCATGGATCGTCCGCCTTGGTCCACCAGCGTCGACCCTGTGCAAATATCAACCGACGAAACTAAAGTGAGGCAATTTACGCACCTCCAAGGGGTTCTCGGCGCTATCGTATATATCGTCGAGGTGGTTCATCACAAACCCCACGCGTTCGTCGAAATTACCTTTATCATACCCGTATAGATTAGCAAGATGAATCTTGAGCCAACGCAAACCACGTTCGCCGAGAGGTTTCGCTTCTGCAAACATTAAAAGACCACGGGCGAGGTCATCACCAATGTGACTCAAATGAGGGGGGATGGGATAAGCCCTTCCACGGAAATCCAGGTTGTGTGGGAGGTAAAACGTGTCTCCCAAGAACTGGCTTTTCTGTTAGTGCAACTATTCAGCATGCATGCAAGAGACTCACAGCCCGAGAAATCTCGATCTTATAATTAACGCTGCAGCGCTCCGAATGATTATTGGCTTTATCCTGCATATAACCCTTGAGACGCTGGCTGTATATGGATTTCGCCTGCACGTCCGTGTCGTAGTTTTCCGGTTTCTCGGGCTCGGGCTTGTCGTATATCGTAGGAGGAATTTTGCACAGTCGTTCGCCGGAATTCCAGACCTGAAGTACGATATCAAAGATCCTCCGGTTGATCTGCCAAGGCGTACTGCCCAAGACATCCAAGCCAGCATACACAAGCTCAAGATTACCCAAAGATGAAGCATGGTGGAGGTAGCTCTGTTGTTCCTGACAGTCTTTGAAACGCATGGCCGATGCTAAATCGTCTCATCAGGGAACCTGTCCCGCAGGTCAAGTACGACACCTACTCTTGTTGTAAATATAACCGCCCTGGTCGGGAGCCAGCCATGGCTTGGGCTTCACAAGCATAGGAAGATGTCGAGGGTGAAGGGTTTCACGTAGAGGGTCCTTAGCAAGTCGATCGGCGACAACAGGATTCAGTCGGATAACGCCCAGTTTTTGACCACGAACGTATTCGTAAGCATGGTAAAATGCGGGCTGCCTTTCCTTCCTATGTAAACTGTTAGCCCCCTCAGAATGAGAAACAAATAATAATACCTACACTTCCTCACCAGTGCGTTTGTCGACCGCTGTACGTTCGACAGTAGAGACGTCCATCAAGCAGTCCACCAATATACTTCCCACCCGCACCCGCAACAACTGTGTCCACTCCGCCGTCCATTCCTCGTTGTCTTGGATATACTTTGCCGCTGTGACCCGCCGTGCGTGCAGATCCCTATAACCAAGGCCTGAGAAGTAGCTGTGGTCACCGACACGGTACAGCGAAGGTATTGCAATGTTGTTGCGTTTGCACATTTGAGCCTTGTACTCGTTTTCAATTGCACGTCCAACGGTCAAGAGCGCACGAGCCAGTTTCATACCGTCGGCGATGCCACCAGTACTGTTCAGTCGCATCACCTCGAGGATCGTAATGAGCGAGAGCGTCTCGGGCTTGACGAGTGATAGAAATGGACCCAAACGCGGAGATTTATCTGCTAATGATGTGTGAGCCTCAGTTCGTAGTCATTACAAAGTCGACACATACTCCGCGTTTGCTTAGCCTCTGCAGCGATAATGTCTGCAATCTCAGTTTCCAAGCGAATACGGAGCTTTTGGTGCCAATCCCACATCCATCGTTGGAGGTCTGCCCGTCGAAGGCCCACATCCACATGTCCCAAACCTATCTCATCAAATATTTTGGCTTCGTGCTTGAGCCTTTCCACCGCAACATCATAGACGGACGCTTCGAGCAGCTTTTGACGTGCCGCGACATCTTCCGGGAGAACGCGACGAGCAAGGGTGACCTGTGCTAGATGCTTGCGTAGGTTGTCCAAATTGAACGGAATCTCCTCCACTGGAGCCGAGTGCACAATGTCACCATTCTCATCAATAGTTTCTGGAGAGACATCCTGTCACAGAATCAGCCAAGTACAATTATACGACATTATCCAATGGACTGACCGCAAGCTTTTTGACTGGTGTCACCTCTGGCACGTCATTCAATGGATCCAGGTGGCCAGTCCCCATCGCTTCCAGCTGCCCCAGCTCAACTATGACTTGTGTCATGTTCGATTCTATTGCCGCCTTGGACAGTAACCGGATGACTTCAGACGCTTCCTCAGATGAGGTGAAGACACGATCGGAAATCACGTCCTGAACGGCTATCCCACGTGTTGTGAGTCTACTGAGCAGCTTCCCTGGGCTTGAGGCCGGCATTAAATCGTGGAGGTCGGAACCAAATCTAATGGGAGTGGTCAGACATATGCTCGCGTCCGATTGCTGCTTCCTTACCGTAACCATCCAAGAAACATGATCGCATAGGTCTGCGCGGTTGGGAGGATATTTTCCGACCCATTTTCCATGGCTTCATACAATGACCATGCCTCCTCGACCCACAACTCCCTATCATGGGGCTCTTTTATAGATGCCATGTCAACATAGGCTTCCAAAAATGAGTTGTATATCCGTGTATCGAGAAGGGATTCTGTCGATGTAGATTTTCGTAAACGCTCGAAAATTTGCTTCGCGCGAGGGACGTCGTATAGGTTGTGTAGGCACGCGTCCATGACGGCCAGCTGGTCCTGTGTGGGCGAATCCGGAAAGAAATAGGTGCTGAGCGGTGTGGAGTTGGACTGGTCGGGAAGAGGGGTGGGCAGGATCGTGTAGGGAACCCGACGGTGCAAAAAACCGCGCATGTCATCGACATATGACATGCTCTCCTCTGTCAACGGGTTCTTCTGCGTCGTAAAGCGAAAACTATCTGGATGGGGGACCTGGAGCTGGGCGAGGGCGGTGGCGGGGGCATTGGCCTTCTTTGAGGGGGTCGAGTAGAGTCGCGCTGGCCGTGGCAGTCGCTGTCTGGAGTACGACACCAAAGTCGTCTCCAGCGTACGGGCAGAGTTTCGAGGTATCATCCGGTCTCGTCGCGGTCGGTCTACTCGCACGACCAGCTTTTTGGCGAAAAAATCTTGGCCAGGCTGAACCTTTCAATCCGCACCACGTTCCCACGTCTATTTACCCGAGTACTACATGCTTGTATATTCGGCAAGGCCTTTTCACCATATGCTGTAGGGTTTTTTGAACACAAGTATAATAGAGGATTCCCGTGAAACTCAAGATCTTTTCTGCTCTGGGTACGTCTCCATCATTTCGAGCTTGTCGCACCGAGAGAAGAGGCGATCAGAAAGGTTGTTCTAGGGGGTGCCTGGAGACTGGCAAGGCACGCCGTGGGACAATTAATGGCTCTGTCAAGGTTAATACCAGTCTTCAAATGGTGTCGCCGTTCCAGCATTCAAAATCAGGTACGCGTATAACTGGATCACTACAGTGGGTTGAGAAACGCATATACTGTACTGTGGGCCCGAATAGCAGGCAAGAATGCACTGGCTCCACCGTACGATGGTATGTGACTTAATCAAGTTGTGGGGATTTTCGGCTGTCCTCCGCTCTCCACTTGCTAGCACTTGAACCCGCGGAATTTGGAGATTGTCGCTCACGTTACCGCTCAGGTGGGCGAATCCTGTGAAAGCGGGCGAACTGCTGGGACAAGGTAAGTGATGTATTTTTTGGTGAAATCAGATCAGTCGCCTCCCTTCCCTTCTTGATGACGTTACATCTGGTCCCGTAGAAAGGAGCTTGCTCAATCAACTTCACAGATTCACTAGTCGCCCCAGTTACCTAGTCTCTCCTTTTTCCTTCCCCCATCACCCCCCTTCAATCTCCAACCTGCGGTCAGCAGTGGGCCATCATTACCGCGAACAACAAAGCATGGCTGTGATGGATCGGTCTTCGACAGAGGTCTGATTCGTATTCTTTTTCCAGTCACGGTCTCTAGTCCACAGTCGCGCGCAAAGACGCGTCGATCTCTCGACTGACACATCTTACGCAATCACGTGCCTGGCGGTGTTTCCCTGTCGACTTTTCCACGCGGCCGGAACGTATCACGAGGATCAACAAAATGTCTGCTATCTGTATATCTCGCCCGACACCTCTATCCCAATGACCACCATTCGTGCTCGACGATATTATCCATCGAATACTGCGACGACGAAGAAATATTTCATTGACATGATTGGGAACGGTGCCATCGAAGAGAGCAAATTAGCTTCGGCCGATAGTGAACTAACCCTCATTGCTCAATGCGTCCAAGGTCTTGCTACATTTGCGCACATTGAAGCCTCTGAATCGTGCACCACCCAGATTTAGGGGAGCATGAGAAAGTTGGCGTGAATATTCATCAACCAAGCATGCATCAAAGCATCCTCGCTCAATACTTGTGCCAATTTACGGTGTTTGTATCAAACGTGCTCACGCGACTTGATTGCAAAAAACATGGCGGATAATAAAGCTGTCAGAATGACACTCAGCCCCGAATATAGTATGTACGTGTTGGTACCGCATGAAGATCGTCGTTTTGGCTTCCATAGTTGCGGGGAGGGAGTTAGCAACGACTCCCAGCTCCTTCGCCGTGTGATGGTGGTACGCCAGTAACCTTGTACGAACGTCAAATGTTTCCTCGGGGAGTCGGCCGGCGGGCGGGTGCTGTTGCCAGCTTTACGTACTCATCTGAACGGCGACGCAAGGCAATCGAGGCACCGGACGCATGGAACGCTCTCGACCACTGAACACGAGGCTTGATATATACCCGATAGGGTACTGCCAGGCGCAACGCCCAGCGCGCCCAACGCGACGTTCGGTCCTCAGGATTGAAAACCACATCCCACGCATACTATACTTATTGAGTCGTGGCGACTCGGGAGCAAGAGGTGTGTTCACACCATTGTCTGTCTTTTCAGGCGGCAAACCTATGGCAGATACACTGGCATCGCCGCCTTGTAAATTACGGTGCGAACGCCTGAGAAACCGGTAGAAGCAGTAGCAGAACTGGAAATGGTGACTGCCCAGGTCGCCGCATTCCGTCCCTTAAGTATATTATGACTTACCCGATCCCTCCCTTCCCTGAGTTCTTTCTTCTCCTTTACCTCGGCTACTACTACAATGAGTCTGTTTAATCCCCGCATCTTGGATGCGAGCATTCACGACGTCTGCGTCGCGTTGAGCGACAGTCAGAAGGCTGACGTGCTTTTGCACGCACTACATCATTTGCCCACCCAGGGGTAAGTTACAGGAATATCTTACCTCGCCGAAATACCACCTGATGGCTATTGCATTTACCCAGCTGTCGTACGGTCATGGAAAATGCCGTCCAGTCACTGTTGCAGGTTCCCAACTTGTCTTCTGCCAGTGTCGCACGTGCCCTGTTGCTGCGCGCCAAAGCAAGACTCGCTGCAGGTTATCGTACCTCTGCTCAGCAAGGTGCGTGTGAAATGGTCCGAGAGGATGCATGTTGTCACGACAATGCCTTAAAACCGTACTGGCAGATCTTCATTCTGTAATGACCGCGGACCCTGAAAACCAGGACGTCAAAGCAATTATTCAGTCACAACATCTTCGTCCAGAGATGGTGCGTATCGTATCCGGCAGGGAACATGTTGGTTCATTATGAAGATAGCTTCTCAGAGAGCCCGATTGTCCACCTCGCTTTTCAGCAGAAGTGTGGCGGGAGATTGCTCTCTTGCTACCTAAGCGCGACCTCAAGTCGTTACTACTTGTCCCCAACGCGCTTTCACGCATCGCCAGTCAGTTGCTCTTCCGCGAGATAGACCTTCATCTTACCACTGCGATGGAACCTGTGGGGTCCGAGGGTCGTTTTCGACTCGTACAAGGGGAGGGTGTCGACAAAGACATCGACGTGTGGCATTACCAGCGAAGCGCAGATATCCTCACGCGGATATTGGTGGATTCCCATTTTGCGGGTCATATCAAGAGCTTGAGTATTTTTGCGGTGTCCTACGATGTCACGCAACCGTTGGCATTCCAAGTCGGTATGACTACCCCCCTGCTGCACGTCTGATGTGATTCACCGGCTTCCCAGGCATGCTCATGAATGCGCTTCCGAAGTTGACGAGCCTTCGTAGGATTCACTGCTCTGGTAACAAAGAACTAATCGCACGGATGCTCCAAACAGTCCACTCACACAATCCACGGCTACAACGACTATCTCTCGTGTACGAACCTCCATAAATTTACTGGTCTCTATGACTAAGTTGCACCTCAGAGTGGCCGACCATGCCGTTGACATTGAAGTGCCCGTCTTCAAACACCTAACGCATTTTGCGATCAGCTCGGACGGTGGAAGTAGTTCGTCCGTTCACACGTTTCTAGCCCAGAGTCGTGACACTCTTCGTTCTTTGGCCATCAATAACCCTCGTTGGCGTTTTCCTGCAGAAGCCATTTGTGTTCGCCACCTTACTCAAATAGAGTTCAATGGCTGCTTCTCAGCAGATACGCAGGCATTTTCACAAATTCTTGCTAACGGCCACCAACTCGAGTCGTTGATGCTCTCTGGGACGCTCGAATACACTCCTTCGTCCTTGTTCCGACAATACCGTACTGCCCTCCCATTCCTCCGTCATTTCTCGTTCACAATTACGAATCTCCATCGACACATTGCAGATTGCGAGCTTTGTCCTGCCATTTCCGAATTCCTCCGCGAACGAACGCAACTTCGCACCTATCATCTCCTCGTTCCCTCGACTGATGCCCGTCGCATCGGGTTCGATGCCTCTGCATGGGGCGTACTTCCTGCACTGTCCCAGCTGAGTAGCTTGTCGATAACATATCCGAGTGATTTGTCGCCTGCCTTGGCAGGGTGGTTGGTCCCACGGTCAGTGCGCGCGTTGACACTTGATTTGTCGCCCACGGTAATGGAGGACTTGGCAACATTCATGAGCGTGCGTATTCCGTACCCTTGCCACTTTCCCTGGTCCCTTCACCCTGTTTCGTTGTCTCTCGTTGGTCTGACACGTCGTCGCGCATGTAGCACCTTCGCGCGGGCATCCCTCCCATGTTACGCTACTTTGGCATTACCAACATACCCATCCGTTCCGCATCAAGCATCGTCGAACACGGGTTCCCAAACGTGCGCGTGGTACGAATTGACGGGAGGGTCTGGACGGTGACGAGATCCGAGGAGGACGGATCGTTGGAAGTGGAACAGTGGCCGTATCGGAGAGCCAAGTACCACGCGGCTGAATGGCTCGAGTCTCTGGATTGCGCGGATGCGATCTGGAGGGGGGTGGATGGACCCTGATGGTCATGGGCTAGAGCAGCCGTTATCTTCCATCGTCGTTCTCAAAAACGTGCAAGTTGCTTTTGCAAATGGGTTTCCTTTGGTTAAAACACGCCTCCTGGATACGAGGCACCTGCCAACGTGGCCCGGGTGCTAGAGCGGGGGGTCGGATCAGCCGGGCCGTTTGACGCAGGCTTCCGACGGTCTTATTTCATCTTGTCTCATGATCACGTATCATTTACATCTCTTGCTTGCTTGTTTTGAATGTCCATTCATTAGGTATGGATTCTATGATCCGTAGGTTTTATGCATACACAGACTCTAAGGTTGACTGATTGCGCTGAAGCCAGTGCTTAACATGCCGCTGTATTAAGAACAGTCCAATGGCTTCACGCTGATGAGCTGGGACTGTCAGGATTTTCTTTGTCCGATGTACAGGATTTGGTATACTACAGCACGTACATCGCCTCTCATACCTCAGGAGGAGTTTTCCCTCCGCTTTGCACTTACGATAAGATGGTCTTTGACACATCGGACGTAAATGTCGTCCGTTATCGGTCATCGCCAGATACCGACGACGATTGCGTTATCTCCATAGCTGAGTAGTATATATACACATCCATCCAGCATGTAGTATTCCTTAGTTCTGATATTATCATTTATTCTCCCTCAAGCGGATTCCCTGGAGTCTGTCTCTTGTTTGAGTCGCACCTGACAGGGACATATTCGACGAGCAACGAGCATGTTCAGTAGCAGTAAAGTCTTTATTGGTAACGACCTGTGTACGAAGCACGTAGAACTACCTTGCAGATTTGCTTCTCGTTTGAGACCCGGATTCCAGACCTACCAGTAAGATAGAGTCCTGCGCACGATTTACGATGGCTTACCGTACATACACATTAGTACGCGCGTTCAAGATGCCAAAATGAAGATGCATGGAGCTCGCGGTCCGCTTACCAGCACCTGGTTCAGGCGCGCCACATTGCCGAGAGGCCGCACCATAGGCAACATCGATGGAACAGAGAGCGGACTTTTTGTATGACTGCGCCAAGAGCTCATAATGATTCGTTTGAGGCTCAAGCACGAAATGCGTTGCGGTTCACATATCCGCCCGAGGTTTATCCAACGAGCAATAGGCAAACGGGACAAGGCTGGACGCATGATGTCCGTGCGTTACTAGCAGCGCATCGCGTCTGGTTGGCGAAACAGAGCATGTGCTCTGTCGTCTGAACGCCTTGGAAGTTCGTGAAACGAAATGCGTGATAGAATGTTGGGTGTAGCCTCAAGAGACTGCTTGCGTAGCTCACTTTTCCTTTGAGACAGAATAGCTTATTCCCGTACACGCCGGTTCTCGACTGGGGCCCCGAGTACGTGCGGAAAGTGCCATCCCTTGCAAAACGTGTATGAGTCGGTAATGTGCCTTCCGGATAAGATTGAACGGTCTCAAAAGCTCATCACATATACGCAGATAAGAGCCAAGCACCAATATGTATATACAGAATGCGTTGATCAAGTGGCACATCGGCCAACTTGTTCATCGTCTTGTTCAGTGCAAGTGCTGCACGCGTATCGTCCAGATGGCCAGATCCGTCCACCACATTATCATAAAACACCGACGTAACCTGGTTGTTCGGTCGTGCTGATCTGCACCAGGTGAGTTAACCGCATCGCGGATAAGCGCAGTAAGTTGAGCGAACTCATTTGTCAGTACCTTTCCTGGAGAACCAGGTGCGATGACGCCATCAGGTGAGGAACGAAGGCGCGTGATCTGGTTCCAAAAAACTCCAGCAACTCGACTGCATGCACAGGATTATGATCGCAAGGACAAGCTGAAAAGCCATCTACTGCGAGTGATGACGTAAGGTTTTTGAGGGTTGGAAGATGCTTGGGTAGTGATTGCAAGGTGGTGAGACACTGGATGAGTAACTGGAGGAATATTTGGTAGGCGAAAGTGTTGTTGGATGATGGAAATCCTCAGCTGTGTTGACTTGTGCCTTGGCAACCCAGAAATCAGATGAGGACACCATTTGTGATACATTTGCCAACTCGGCACAGAGGCAGAATAGGTTCTCCTTGACCTTCAACTGGCCCGAGTGAGCGAAGCGAAAACGGAGGTAGCGCGCAAAATTATTCAACGACCGCGATCGCTCAGGGTGGAGAGATGAACAGAGATGCGGTACATGCCGGGCGTGTACAGTTGCCTCATCAAGGACCGTCACTGTCTGCAGCTGGCTGTATCTAGTGAAGAGATAAAGCGCGACATTGTTCAAATATGTTGATCGAAGAGGGTGCCCTGGTCGGCGGGGTGAAGAGCCTCTTTGGTAGGAACTACTGCCTCGTCGAGATCTGCAATGAAACAAACATGGTTGCTTCGAGCGCAGAGATCAGCTGCAAGGCTGCCCAAAGACATTGGACGGTCTGGATGCACCCGTAGGCGGACTTTGAGAGCTTCCCAGTCGAGGACAACAGCCTTGTTGAGGTTCGCCGTGAAACCAGTACGGTTGAATCGAGTAAAGAGATAGACCCCGAGGGCAAAGAACAAGTGCTTCCCGGCTAGCGATAACCGCCACGTCGAGGTCCATCATGGCCCCAGACAACTTGAAACGAGGGATAGAGCGCAAGGTTGTCCAAGGATGCCGAACGATCTGGATGCCCTCTAGGATGATGGTCGAGCGTTTCCTGGCTAAGGAAAATGGCGCTGTGAAGGTCTGTCGCTTCCCCGAGCTGGCTATGCAGTGACAGTGCAAGAACCTGGCTTGGAGTAGTGAGAACGCTCAAAGCGGACATTTTTCTTCTAGGGTTATGACCAGCTGGACCGTTTTTTTTTTGAGGCGGGCTTCCGATATTCCATCTTGTCTCATCTTTGTATACGTCTTGTTTGCTTGTTTTGAATGTCCATCAAATTGGGCCGGATTTTTTAATCCGTAGGTTTTATGCGCATGTCGCACACTCTGAGGTTGCCGACTATAATGACATTGTTGAAATTGGTGCTTAATATGTTGATGGATTAAGATCGGTCCAACGGCTTCCACTGATGTAGCTCAGCGGGTATATTCAGTGGGTACGAGCATTTTCCAATAGCAGGGATGGTGAAGACTTATGTGCGAAGCAACCTCGTAGGAATACCTTGCGGATTTGAAACCCAAATTCTAAAGTAAAACAGCATCCGACATAACGATTTACAATGGTTTATACTTTATGCGCATACGTGCAACGGGAAAGTTCCGGTCGACGTTCCAAGAGCCTCCTAATATCCGCAAGGGTTTGATCACAGTGGCACTGGTTCATGTGGGTTGCTTATCGGACGCTACGGCCAGTGGCTGAAGTCACTCCATAGGTGTTCTGACCGGGAATCACCTAGTCGCCCCTCGGGCACTGACACAACAGCGCTGGTAGACGGATACCGTGTGCGCATACCAATCATTCGTGCATTTTACAGGCGTTGATCGTGGTCCTCACCGCCAGTCGCCAAATTGCAGCGCTCTGGCGTAGGTGATGTCGTCTCGGTTTTGGATGACACTTTGTTGGCTGGCGGGGCATCGCCCCCCACCTCCATATAAAATGGAAGGATTATGTTCTTCCCCCCCCGAGCTGTACAGCTTGGACTGTTCAAAATGGTGGACACTACCAGCGCGGGATTTGTGGATGTCGCTTTACTGGCGCATCACGGTGACCGCGCCGGTGTACTTTACCAAAACTATACGACATATGACCCGACGCAAGGATACTTGACACCTTATGGATCAGTATGCATAATGTTGGGCATGTCGTGTAGTACTGATATTCTTGCAGAGCCAAGAATGTAACTCGGATTCTTACTTGAGGCAGACCTACCTCAACCCTGCATCACCACCGTATATCCAGGGCATCGAGTCCGACTCCGCCGACATTGATCAGTTTTTCATTCGCGCGGATGCTGGAGGAGGGAATGTAATACTTGATTCTGCTTACGCTTTACTCTGAGGTCTTTACCCACCGACAACGGCGTCAAGTAGGACGCTCGCTAATGGCACAAGTGTTCAAGCGCCATTTGGGTGGATATCAATACATCCCAGTCGAGTCTCTCGAATTCTGGCAGTGCCCTTCTCTTACTAGTTGGATGGAGTGCCCGGTGAGTAATTTAGAGTATGTTGTGTTAATATGCCAATCGCGCCTCTAGTATTTCCAGGATCATTTGATTCGTTTGAACACAGGCGTTATATTCCAGGATGCAGCCGCATAGGTTGCGCCTTTCCTTCAAGCCGTGCAGCCGTACTTGAATGGTATGAATAACAGCTTCCTTAACATCGTATGTAGCGTTACTTTCTCTTTTGATTGTTTTCTGACATAACCGGAAGCGGAATGTAGGTAACAGACAACGACGCTAACTGAGCTTCATCTGAAATATCCGTGATATCAAGATCTATGACTACCTTAACGTCTAGTACACTCACAATGCCACATTCCACAACACATTCCCCGAGACTTTGTTGCAGCAAGCCTGCTGTTAAAATGGATGCTATGAAATCCTCAGCAGATGTCAAGCTACTGAGATTAAGAGTACTACCTATGAAATCTATAATAGTTAGTACAGTAGTAAATGCCTATGAAAATAGAGCTTGCCCTCAGTAGATGTCAAGCTACTGAGGAAATAAACTAAGAGACTGTAGCAAAGTGTACGCTCTAAGCTTATGTAACGATTACCGTATATGGAAAGCTAAAGCGCGCTGGTCAATATTTTAACACCTGCTACTTTGCAAACATTCATGAGCAAAACGTTTTCACCGACAGTGTCACGAATGGGGTTGGCCGAAGTGGGTAGTCCGGCGGCATTATATCTTCTCACTGACAGTTCCTAGTTGGCATAAGGACACTTTGGCCTGAAATTTTCTGGTCTTTGGGCAACATGACTTTGGCTAACAACACAGTCAAGCTGGCATTGACGGAGGTCGACTATAAACCCTTCATCAACCTGTTCAATGTCGCCAACGCTACAGTGACCAACCCTGCGATACCCGGTATCGGTAAGAAAATGATTTCTCATGTTTTTATTCCTTCATTAAATTCTATGCAGCCGACTACGCATCTGCTGTTGCCCTTGAGTTGTCACAAAGTGCTATCAGCGATTATGAGGTCACCATGAAATTCAAGAATGGCACTAATGACGACGAGTTTCGTACCCTGCAAATGTTTGGTAAGAATAATCTCACTCTTCCTCAGTTGATTCAGGCTCTTGACGTGATCTCTTACCTCTTCGTATCATTTTCTACGTTATAACCCATCGCTGTTCCCCAGTGGACTACCATTAACTCTACCTACAACTGGTGCTTCTCTTGCAACCAGACGATTCTACGAGGATGCTCCATTTTCAACTTCAGCACTGATCCATTCATCAACGGAATCGATTAGATGGTCGGTACACGTCGAGGATCGTAGACTACTTTGTTGTATTCCATCATGTCGTAATATCTGAATACGACTTATTCCTCTATTTTGAATATGAGCGTGCGTACGCTTGACCTTACAATTCGATGGGGCTAAGTTAGCTACATATGAAATACCCGGGCGCAGCACACCTATACCAGGGTGACAATTTCATATAGCAGACATCCGGGAATTGCAGGGCTCCGACGATGACAACGCCGCAATGGCGCCCCCGCCATTCAAATCAGCGGCGATGTCGGCTCTATGCGGCCATAGATCGAACACTTGCGCCTTGAACTTACGTCGTCCGGTGCGAAACTTTGTGGTGGACACACCGCAACTTGATGACCATCGATAGTCGGCGTTACCGTGCTGGGCAAGTTTCTGGCAGTTGGAGCAACGTCATCTCATAATCAAAAGACACTTTGTTTTATTTTTATTTTTGCACCCTGTTATAGTCCACCTTG
>JBBPKE010000672.1:0-14001 GCA_038089095.1 Tylopilus orsonianus | reverse complement strand
CGTAGATAGGACTGTCGCTGTCGAAACGGGCACCAGGATCCCTGTCCCAGCCCCAAGTTCCACCGAAATCAGACCCGGCCTCGATCAATTTGCACCTCAAGCCGATATCACGTAGGTGGATAAGATTATAGACACCTCCAAAGCCTGCCCCGATGATGATCGCATCGTACTTTTCCTCTGTCATGTAGATGTGTGGTTGCAAGGCTCTCTTCTAGTGAGCGTCGAGATGAGTCTTTTTTTGTAAATTGGGCGTGGCTTTCTCCATATCTTCAATGTTTTATATCTTCAGCGAGTCTCGTGGGCATAGAGGAAACCCTCGCACGGCTGGATCCTAAACTTGTAATTGACTGCTTTTCTTGTCGAAGTCAGCGCTCCTCGCAAAACAGGGGCGAAATCGGAACCACGACCCTGCTAAAGTGGGTGCCGAATTCCCTTGTGTGGAGGTGAAAATGTTCTATGTTCAGTCCAAGTTTCTCAGATGGCGGTTTTCATTTATGTCCCGCTCGGGAAGGCGCCCGTCTTCACCCAATGGACGCCGTTTTATATGTCTCACATGACCAATTATCCTACAAATGTGACCAAAGGGAACTCAATCGAGACTTTGGTATTGCACGCATATCTAAGTATTCATTAATACTTTCCATATTGTCCACTGTTCGCTTGACGCCTTTTAGTTGTAGAGACAAAGCCGGAGGATAGTTTGTCATCCATAATCTGCAAGCGTAGGCCCTCACGCGACGCACATAAACGTGCATTTACTTTCACCACTACAGCACATATCTGTCGTCACCCTTGGCCCTGAGGCGCCGCCTGATGAGACCGACTTCGAGCCGAGAATCATAGACACCACGGCCTTGTTGATTCCGTGCAATGTGTTCATACTAGTGACGGATGCACACTTCTATGGTTTTATGTACCCGTCAGTGCCTGAAAGGACTCAACTATGTGGGTAACATGGCATGTTCGTGGCACTTCGATGAGGAACAGCTCGAGTGAACCTTCACGAACACATCAGAAGTGATCTCGTACGTGTCCTTTAAGACAATGAGCGAAGAGCGATATCCGCGATGCCACATGACGCTACTGCAACCGCACGTGTACACTCAACGACGGCGCGGTATTCTACTAAGGATATGAATCGATAGAGTTGTTTTCTGTTCTTGCAGCAATCATTTAGTGGAGACTTGCCTTCCGACCGGGTGTCTTTTATCTCCGTATTATCGTCGGTTTCGATAAAGCTTCACTGTTCATGTGTAGAAATGATCGCTAGAAATGATCGTACATTCAAGTATTTGAAAAAAGAAAAATAACACTCTAGACTATCATACATACCCGCGGCTGCACTTCCATCCAAAATTCCATCTTTCCTAGATGATGAACATATACAACATCAGTTGTCCATACACAAATTGAACATACGAGGCTAGTTCCCAACCGTCCTCAGCGCTTCTCTCTGGAAACCGGGATACCCGCGCTCGATTTCCTCCGTTATCTCTTGTTTATAAGCTGAGACGCCTCCAAGGTAATTGTATGCTTCGCGTTTCTTGCCAGGGATGTTGGAGCCGTTATACCAACCCGAGACCAGTGGAATGAGCGTGGCATTGGAAAGTGCATTGACGTGATTCTTGAATGCTAAAGCAGCATGAGAAGTGGGTGTGAACTTGGTAATACCGTGTTGACGGAGGTATTCAATCGTTCGAACGATCCAGGCACCTTGCATCTCCACACAGGTAGGACCATTACAGAACGCGGTTGGTCCCTGGGGGCCGTAAACAAAGTATAAGTTCGGGAAGTTGTCTATAGCCATTCCCAAGCTTTTGGTGGAGTAGTAAGTAAACAGCTAACGAGTGACGACCCGAACCTACTATGTGGTGGTTCCATCCCGCCAGTGGTCCTGGATCGTCTCGCCATCTACACCACGTAGGTCCATATCGATAAATGCACCAGTGTGAGTGTCGAAACCTATTGGCGTCTATTCAGCTACGGGTTAGCTACAGAAAGCACCCCAGTATGCTTACCTGTAGCAAGAACGAGCACGTCAAATTCATACTCCTTTTCCGTCGTCTTCACACCTTTCGGTGTAATCTCAATGATAGGATTTGCGTTAATGTCAACGAGGTCGACGTTGTCCTGGTTGAATATCTCGTAGAAATATTGTTCTTGACACGGACGCCTACAACCGAACGGGTGTGGTGGAACAGTGGGAGCCAAAAGCTCGCGTTTCTTAGGGTCACTGATCCTCTTGCTGACTTTCTTCCTCCAGAATGTGTACGCGGCATCATTGCTGGCCTTGTCACGAAGTAGATCTTGATAGTTGGCGACTGTTCGGAGCGTGAGTATGGTTTGTGGCTATGCCAAATTACCTACGCCAGAAATGGAAAGCTCCCAAGTCCCACAACGCCTCAAAGGTGGCTTCTCTTTCTTCTTCACTATCCTGCATCATCGGCCGTGCAATCCACTCAAGGGGGAATCCACTGTATGTAGTCGGAAGTTTTCGGTATATCTCTTCATACACTTGCTTGAAGTGGCCTTGGACTTGCTTGCTGACACTGTATTGGCCCATGGGAATAGTGAGATTCGGTGTTCGTTGGAATACGGTGAGATGCTGGACCTAGTGCAAATGCGATCAATTTTTTTAAGTTTCATTTAACCAGTTCTTGCGTACTTGTGGTCCAATTTCTTGCGTCACTTGAACTCCACTAGCTCCTGTCCCGATAATTCCGACTCTTTTACCACTTGTCTCGATCCCTTCCTTTGGCCAGCGTGCCGTGTGACTCCATACTCCCTGGAATGTCTCTAGTCCCTTAAACTTTGGAGTGTACGGCTTGGATGCAAAACCCTAGGTACCCTTCAGTTATAAGACCCAAAGTCAAGGACGCAGCCTGACCGTACACATAATTAGGTGACGTGCAGTAGCCTTATATACCCCATCTTTTCCATCAGATTTGATGTTCCATACATGCCATTGATCGTCCCAGTGGGCTTGTTTCACAAGTGAATCGAATCGACAATCCCTCCGAAGATCGAACTTGTCGGCGACGTATGCGAAGTACCTGGGGTGACGTACGTGTGAGTGGGTCCATTATATAGCGAGAACCAATTTTACATACGCTTGTAGTTCGTTCCATGCAGGAAACTTCTCTGTCCATGCCCACCCTTTCCAAAGCTCGGGACGAGAGAACTCATAGATAGGAATATCACTGTCGACACGGGCGCCGGGATACCTATTCCAGTACCACGTCCCACCAAAATCTGATCCAGCTTCGATCAGCTTGCATTTTAAACCAAGTTCGCGAAGGTGGATGAGATGATAAACGCCTCCGAAACCTGCCCCGACGATGATCGCATCGTACATTTCTTCTGCCATGGACGTTTCCAATAGAAGGATTATCGTCTGATGAGTACCAAGTGGGAGTTCCTACTTGAGCTTGCATCTTGCCTTTTATCCCTTGACGGTCCTCGGAGGCATCCATCATATCCTGTTCACATGGTCCTCACGCTGGATTCTGCCTTGTCAATGATCTGTGTGTTTAGAAGGTGTTCTCGACATTTTGTGGGTAAAGATACCCCGTCTTCGTCTAATTAATACCACTGTATCACCGGTTCGACCATTTGGACTCATGCGGAAGATACCTTGAAACATGTCTTTTCCCTACTGCGTCACGTTTGGTTCTCACATGAACCACACTTTCGTAAACGCACTGAACTTAAGATCTAGATTCACGCCCTCTTCGCATCACACACCTTAAGGATGAATATTCAATTTTACTCTCATCTCCCCGCTTGCACGCACGATGCATTCTGTGATAGCTACGTTCGTTCTACCCTCATGATTGACTGCACGGTTGCACCTAATGCAGAGGGTGGGACCGCATGCCTGTACTCATGATGACGAGCCACACACGCGAACATGTACAACAACGCTGCCACGGTGGCGGAGTTTGTCATCATTGTGATGTTGAAACGGTGATATGAAATATTACGAATGTCATTTCAATTATCTACCGCTCTGATATCCTGCCCGCCAGCAGCGGGCCATCAAGCTACCAGAATGTGAGAAGAAATGGCATCAGCAAGATTAGTCCAGGGAACGACTTCGTGCTAAATTTAACAGGTTCATGCGTAAAGGCCTACCATTAGGGCCTATCATGAAACCACACCAACCAGACCGGCCCGATCAGGAGGAACGAATATTGACACGCTGATAGAATGCTGGCCAGGCAGTTCTGAGGAATTAAGACAAAATCACAGCACGTCAGTATGGCTATACAGTGGTGCGGAAGGGTAGCGACGCGGACTCGAGGCCTAATATCCGACATTTGCTGATAGAGGACAGCATGATGCAGGTCGTCTAACCAAGGGCTGGCGTCGATAACAAGCACGGCGGACAGAGGAACATGTACGGTGTCGTCACTGTTACTTATTGCTGTCATGCCGCAAGTTTTTGTCCACTGGCACCCGGGTCGCTTTGCTCAGCCGTGACGTCCGAGTCACCGCTAAACCGATCTCTGGCAGCATTTGATTCACGCTAGCCTGAACAGAGGTCACTCGCTGAGCACGGTGCTCTTAGGCTGTCGGATGTGCTTTTCCTTTCAAACGATCTTGTCGTTCACCAACGGACAGTCCGCATCAGTGGCAGAAGCGTCGAAAAGAAATTTGACCATTCGCCTTCTGATGGCATCCACGTGTACTGCGGCGCGCCCGTCTGTCGACAGAGCTCGGTTTGAATTCTAGCTTATGTCCGGTGACGGAGAAAGGGGCGAGGATCTGGTTTGCAATATGCAGATTTGTCTCCCCCACCTTGTCAACTTGTATCGATTGATTTTGCAGGAAAAATCGGCAACCTATTTTACCAAAAGCTAGTCTCGGAAGTCCAAGGCCAACTAAGCCAGGTCCATCGAGAGACGAATCAAGATCTCATACGGCTATACGTACAATAATGCTTGTCAAAAAAGTACACAAATCGGGTACGACCCTCTCGCCTACGAGGTTAAAATCAGGTCGGCTTCAGTACTTCTCTCTGGAAGCCAGGATACCCGTGCTCAATCTCTTCCATGATCTCTTTCTTATAAGCGGGGACTCCTCCAAGATAATTGAGTGCTTCGCGTGTCTTTCCAGGAATGTTGGTTCCATTGTACCAACCTCTGACACGTGGAATGAGTGTAGCATCAGAGAGGGCATTGATGTGCTTCTTGTACGCTAGAGCGGCATGCGACGTGGGCGTGAACTTAGTGATGCCATGTTGGCGGAGATAGTCGATAGTTCGAACGATCCAGGCGCCTTGCGTCTCTACACACGTCGGACCATTGCAGAATGCGGTAGGTCCGTGTGGACCGTACACAAAGAACAAATTAGGGAAGTTGTCGATCGTAATGCCCAGGCTTTTGACGAAATATTGAGCGAAAGGTAAAATAGGCGTGGCAAACTCGAACGTACTAGGTGACCGTGCCAGCGCGCCAGTGGTCTTGGATCGTCTCACCGTTGACTCCACGGAGGTCCATGGCGGTAAATGCGCCGGTGTGGGTGTCGAAGCCTATGTAGGAAGGTTTAAGCTACACATTAGACACATAGGTACACTATGTATGCACCAGTAGCAAGAACGAGCACGTCAAACTCGTACTCCTTTTCTGTCGTCTTCACACCTTTCGCTGTGATCTCGAGAATGGGATCTGCGTTAATATCGACGATGTCGACATTGTCTTGATTGAAGATCTCATAGAAATATTGCTCTTGACATGGACGCCTACAACCGAACGGGTGAGGTGGGATAGCAGGAGCCAGGAGTTCGCGCTTCCTAGGGTCCTTGATCCTCTTGCCAACTTTCTTTCTCCAGAATGCATATGCGGTATCGTTGCTGACCCTATCAAGAAGGAGATCTTGGTAATTAGCAACTGTAAAGTGGACTGAATTTTCAATAGTTGTGCCAGTATCATGATGGCTTACCCCAGAAATTGAAAGCTCCGCGGTCCCATAATTCCTGGAAGGTCGCTTCTCTTTCTTCCTCACTGTCTTGCATCATTGGTCGTGCAACCCAGTCGAAGGAGAATCCACAGAACGTAGTCGAGAGCTTCCGGTATACCTCCTCGTACACAGGTTTAAAGTGGTTTTGGACCTGCTTGGTGACACGGTACTGGCCCATTGGAATGGCAAGGTTCGGTGTTCGTTGGAATACGGTAAGGTGTTTGACCTAATACAAGCCCGAAATTAACGGAATAACGATAGCCAGCGGATCCGTGCGTACGTGTGGCCCAATTTCTTGCGTCACTTGAACTCCACTAGCTCCTGTCCCGATGATTCCGACTCTTTTACCACTTGTCTCGATCCCTTCTTCTGGCCAGCGTGCCGTGTGACTCCATACTCCCTGGAATGTCTCTAGTCCCTTAAACTTTGGAGTGTACGGCTTGGACGCAAAACCCTAGATACTCTTCAGCTATGAGACTCAAAGTCAAGGACGCAGCCTGACCGTACACATAATTAGGTGACGTGCAGTAGCCTTGTACACCCCACCTTTCCCATCAGATGTGATGTTCCAGGTATGCGACTGGTCATCCCAGTGAGCTTGTTTCACAAGGGCGTCAAATCTACAATCCTTCCGAAGATCGAGCCTGTCAGCAACGTAAGCAAAATACCTGGTCGATGGTGTCCATGTAAGTTGGTACGTTATGTATATACGAGAATTAACTTGACGTACGCTTGTAGCTCGTTCCGTGCAGGAAACCTCTCAGTCCAGGTCCACTCTTTCCAGAGCTCGGGACGAGAGAACTCGTAGACAGGAATGTCACTGTCGACACGGGCGCCTGGGTACCTGTTCCAGTACCAAGTCCCACCAAAATCGGACCCAGCTTCAATCAGTTTACATCTAAAACCAAGGTCGCGTAGGTGGATGAGGTGATATACACCTCCGAAGCCTGCCCCGATGATGATCACGTCGTACCCTTCTTCAGCCATAGGGTTATATAGTAGCAGTGTTCCCGTCTGGTAAATGTCGTATCGAGGTTTACTGGGAGACGAGCTAGTCCAGTATTCTCCGCCTTTTATTCCTCAACGATCCCCAGGCACTCCGGCACTCTGCTCTCGTGGGCTTTAGGAAAATAGAGAACTCACTACTTTTCTTGTTGAGACCAGTGGCGCAGCTCGTGCTACATGATCATACCATGGGTGTTTGCTTCCCCTGTGCGGAGCGGTAAAGCGCCGCAATCGATCCCAGTCTTGAAGCTGTCAGTCCAGCCTGACACCAGTCCCGTTAGTCTCATGACCAACTGCCACACGGATGGCGCAAGGGATGCGCTTTTGATGTATGTGCTCCTGTCTCAGGCAGCCAACTGACCTTTCGCGGCAGAAATACGTCGGGGGACATACCGTTACCTAAACTACAAGTCTCAGCCCGATTCATGTGTCTGACACCCAAAGTGCCACCTGTCCCCCTCGAATTCTTACATGAAACGAGTGTCCTTCTTTGACGGACATGACTCACACAGACACCGATTTCGAGTCCATGAAAGCCTCTTCGCGTTGTGCTCATTCCGACCAAGAGCACACATTTCTATCCCCGTCTACGGTTGCTCGTACGTGGAAAGATTTCTTGTGCGGCGCATCTGCCACTGGCGTTCGTGCCACATCGATAACCCACCATGGCAACGAACGAGCAACGACTACGCACGATGATGCTACTACCCGCGACGACCGCTTTTAATCAAAGCGTTACATCGCATTGTTTACACGGAGTCTGAGTGTGAAAACCTGGTTGTGTCGCTTTAAGGACACAATGCACGAAACATTGGCCGCATTGTTTTACTAAGGAATTGTTTATCACTGTTTGTACATAGTTTACTAGTTTACCACTGGACGGCCACAGCGACGAGACTCGTCTTGTCTTCTTCCACGACGTTCATTCCTCCAATCTACACCTTTCTACACTTTTTCCTATCATACGATGTTGATGAATCAGGTTCTCGACTCGTCCAATTCGCTGCGCCACCCCGAAGAATGCTCGCGTCCACTCAAACGTTCCGCTTCCATTGCATCTCTCCCAACTCCTCCACGTACTCAACACAAACGCTCACATTCGCGCGCTCGTTCCTCTGCATCTCAATATGACTCGGACTGCAGTGGAATCGCATCAGAGCTAGATGAGGACTCCCATGCGGAACGCATCAAGCGACATAAAACGATTCGCAACAGGGAGGGCATGGCCGATGATGACGAAGACGAGAGTCCGACTCGGAAGAAGCGTCGCACCCTTGGGGTTCTCCCTGGTCGTGATGAACACGAAGAGGACGAGAACGTGTTTTGGACAGGTCGGGCTGACGTGTCTCGGGGACAGAGGCAGGAGACGAAAGTGGCACAGGTGGACAAGACAGACGAGAGCTCACCGTCACCTGCACTACTTCGCTATCGCGTAAAGGCCCCTGTATCTCCGCCTCCATCGCGAAGGCAGCCTTCGGTCCACCCTGTGCGTGCTGCTTCCGCGGAGCGCCATGGTTTTTTGGCGGGTGCTCCTGCAACTCCACCACGGAAGCTGTTCCTTCGTGCCCCTTCGCCTGTCCCTGCTGACGCATTCAAAACTCCTACCAAACCCAAAGTTACCAGAATCTGGCCACAGCGCGATTCGCCGAACAATCCCTTCCTTATTGACTCGAGCGACAAGGACAAGTTACCCTCAGAGTGGGACAGCAGCGACCGGGAAGAGGTCATCGGCGAAGCCCGGATACGGGCGGGAACACCTACTCCCACATACGAGGAGAAGCCGACGATCACTTACGTCTTGTGAGTCTCACACATGTATGCGTACGTATTCATCTTCATGCATTATTTTCTAGCCGTGGGCAAAAAGCAACGTTCCACAACCCCCTTTACGGACTCTCCCCGGAGGTAATCGCTGCCTCCAAGCTGCCTATCGACCACCCTGACTACGAAGCCGCCGAAGCTTGCCCTCCAAAGAAATTATTCTTTTCTGCCGGAAAGCGAAAGTCTCGAGATCGTAGCCGTGAATGCAACTTCGCGGAGGGTGTCAAGGGTGCTAAAGTGCAACCATCTCAAGATGACGAAGACGAGTCTTCGGAAGGCGAACACTCCAGTGCCAGTGCTGAGTCTCGCAAAGCGTATTCTCGTGCAGACGAGACGGAGACTGCTCCCCTCAAACCTATCTGCACGGCCTCTTCGCACCCGGTTGACTCCGAGCTACAAAGCGCTCGTGAGGAGCGCGAACACAGAGAGATGGCAGCAAAAATGCGCCTTGCTTCGAAGGATGGCCTTCGCTCTGGAGCTGTCTTCGCGGAACGAGACGAACCTGCGCGGCGCGCCATGGGACCCCTTCGAAGCGCATAGTCTCGGGGTACTTTGAGCAGCGTCGTGTTCATTATGACCTCGGTTACGCGCTCTTCCTTCATCCTTCTTTCTATGCGTCTTGTTTATCTAACCGTGCAATTACTTTTGCGATACCTCATTCTTGTCCTGCACATGTCAAAGGCGCTTGTTCTCACTTCGTCACCTAAACACCTTCCTTGTCTGTTGCGATCCCTCATGCTTATACGCCTCACGCTTCATGCGACACCTATATGCCTACCCCATACACCCACACAGTTATATAAGTCATCTAGCCTCATACTTCTGTACCACTTTTTTCTATACGCAACTGCAGAACCCAAGCATATTCACCATAGGGTAATTCGATTCACCGTTCCCACTCGCGCGTTTACTCACGTTAATAACGGTAATAGGTTGCGACCTCCGTGCTCTGCGTACACCTACGTAGTATATATCTCGGTTGAATAAAACATGTGCCTCGAATGATCACGCGAATCATGGCATCATCAAGGTATTGAGGTTTGAGAGCAACACGTCTACTGCCGCAGTTTGCAGCCGGACCGCGTCTATGCGCTGAGCGTCGATCACGGTGGACTGCTGGGACGAGGGGTGGCTCGTTATCAGCCTTGATTGACTTTGACGGGTTCCATCAGTGACGTGTCTGAAGTAGAGGTATCAAGTTTTTAAAATTGATACAATGTACTGCGACACAGTGGAAGATTGTATAAGCGGCATAAAATATTTAAAATGATTTCTTTTAAAATCCCCAAGCACCATTCGAGGGACAGACAAAAGAAAACGACACGTGTTGTTAGTGGGACGGGAGGCTCAGGGTCTTGTAATCATCCGGATCAAGTCGAGTGAGTGGGGGATAAACCGGTGTGGAACGTGTCATGATAATAGCCCGATAGGAAAAAAAAAGAAGAAAATAGCATCCGATGCACGTTGGACTTTCTCATGCTCTTGCGGCGCGCTTCTCCTGCAGCTCGGCAGCAAGCACAGCGTCTGGGTCTCGACCCGCCACTTCCGGGAGTAGGAGTGTGAAGCCTGTCGTAAGGTTTCGTCATCAGTCACAGGACTCCCACACAAGCTCAGGAGAGAAGAGTAAATAGAGGAATCGTTCGAATCGGCTACTCACCGGCTCCGAGAACGCAACAAGCGAAAAAGACTGTCAGAGACGAGGGAAAAATGAAAACACGTGAGTATACAGGCATCGCAGCCAGGCGCGGACGAATGGACAAGTGGGGATAACTTACTCCAAAGTACGTTAGCCGTCCCAATGCTGGTCGTAAGGGTGTTGAACACGAGTGCAGAGATGATCGCGCCAGCTTTCCCACAGGCAGCGGATATCCCATGTGCAAAGGCACGATACTTCGTTGGGAAGACCTCGGCGGGGTAACACTGCGGTGGCGTCCCCCTTAGTGTCCACTACTCGGGTGAAAGGGGTGCCGGAGTACTCACGTATGTCGTACTGGATATTGCACGAGGCGATGTGAGTGGATACGGACGGCCTAACATGCACCGGGGTTGACTCACGTATTAGCTCCAAAGTTAAAGAAGAACTACGCAGGCAACGTTAATCGGTGCAGAGTTTGAGGCGTCAAGTGCCAAGACTTACTTGCAGGAAGGTAAAGCAGACAATGAATGCTGCTTTGTCCTTCTTTAACTCATCAAACCTTCCTGCCAAGATGCCCACTAAAGATGGTTTGACTCAAACAAAACTACGCCAGGCGAAAGGGAATATACGTACAGAACAGAGCTGCCATGAGGAATCCCTGGATTTGGATGACCTTACGGCCGAGCTTCTCAATCGTTAGCACTGAAACATAGTAGCCTAACCACAAAAAATATATCGGATTAGAGTCCGTTCTAAAGCAGTGGAGCCAAAACACTTACCGGGTACGAATCCCAACACGGTAATGATGATATTTCCAGTGGAAATCTGGAAAAGTTTCTCCCATGCCGTGCCCGTCGTACCACCATATCCGATCTGCTGAAGTACGACATTCTGGTTGAGGTTGATGCCATAAAAGCTACGATCAAGTCGTTCGTAACCCACTGCCCAAAGTCTACAGAAATGAAAACTCACGCGATGTCTAGCAAGAACCAGCAGGCACAGGTTCCAACGAGAATTTTGGCGTGGCGCCATTCGGACATGTATGCCAAGAAATCTAATGATACATGAGTCGTCGATCGGGAACAAAAAAAAACATGATTACCTCTGAACTGAGCTTTCTGCGCGAGCTGAGTTTCACCCACATCATCTTCCGATGATCCGAGTTTCTTCTCCGTGAGATCAGTATTCTCTGTGGTCATTTGTTGTGCTTCTTCATAACGTTTCGATTCGGGGAGCGTCAGACGTTGGTATAGTGTGCCAAAAGCAGGCACGAGCGAGAGGCCAATAACAATTCTCCATACTGAGAAATGGGCACGCAGATCAATGTGGACGCATGGCTTTAGTGCAGCAAGCACCACCCACCTCCATCGACCTTGGATGTCTCACCCAAGTCATTCATGACGTGTTTATAACACGCCAGCACGATAATCACGACCAGACTTCCGATCAAGCTTCCCCATCCTTGGTTGGAGAAGATGTATGCCAAGAGCGTTCCTCGTTTACGGATTGAAGCCCTATCACTAGTGACAGAAGCGGACATCGGGTAATCCCCTCCAACGCCCACGCCGAGGATAATTCGAAACATAGATAGGTAGATCAGAGAATTGTCAGGGGTTAAATCATCTGTTGAGTAAGCTTAGTTTAACGCTCCTGACGGATACAGGATGAACTCACTCGTTGGACATGAGATGCAGAGAATAGTTGCTACGATAATCAACATCAATTCCTTTCCGTCTTGGGTGAGTTAGCTACCGCCGCTGTGGAAGTACGAAATGAGCGCTCACAGACGGCTTTACGACCAAAAGCGTCCGCAAGATATCCTGCAAAAAACCGTGAAGCATATGGGGAATAGTACTTGAAATCTAAACGCTTACCAAAGCCGAATTGACCAATGACACTACCAATGTTTGCGGAAGCTTTCAATAAACCTGCGAGGTTACTTGGAAGACTCTTTCCATGATACAGCCTGTATTGCAACATAGTAGACACAGGCTAGAATGACAGGTCAAATTAAACGACTGCAGTATAGCTGGGGGGAGTCATGCTTACGTTAATGATGAACAAGTCATAAGCTGATTTGAGGTTGATTAGTGGACCAATCTAGTAGATGACAAAAGATGACAGACAAACCATCCAGGAAAAAACCAACCTGGGGGGAAATATCGTTAGTAGCACTATCGAAAACAGGAAGCCGTGCTCACGCCAGTAATAGCCAATAGCTTAACTTCTGCGAATGTCAGAACAAACGGAGGCCTGTTGCCTAAATCTTGCTCGGAGACTTCGAGAGAGGAATCAGGATGTTCGCGGGTACCGCTGGCCATGATGGCTATTGGAGAAGAAGAAAGAGAAGAAAGATGATAGATGTAGCGGATAACGAATGGGACAGGGTCCGATTCTTATATCCGTTAGGGAGATGAGCCACTTACGTGTTTGCACAGCCTGGCTTAGTCTGCCGCACCAGCGATAACTCTAATGAAGAACGTTCGTCCTGTGCGGTATCTAAACCTGGCTAGAACGCTAGCCGCGCTGTTCCGGTGATAGCCATGGGGAGGGGCTTGAAGGAAGCATATCCATGCGGTCCCAGCCGGCTCACCAGCCCGAACGGCAGACAACAGCATGCGGAATGCTCAGGACCTGACGTCGCGGTTGTCAACCTGAATCATAATTTACCTGTTATCAAGCGAGTTATGATCCATATCCAAAACTGCGCTTGGTGTACTCCCCTCTGCCGCAATCTGTGTGCAATTTGACTTAGCCTCATGAATATGAACACGCAACATCAAATTCCATGTGTCGTTCTATTACACAATCCATGGGCACGAGTTATGCGTCTGCAAAGAACAGAGACGCGGTAAGCACGATTCAAATCAGTGATGAGCGTTCCAACTTTCAGCGTATGCACACTACGGCCGTATAATGTATTGATGCGGCCATGTTTCGCCCGTGACGCGTGACAGGGACATATGCCAACGAGGCGAATGAGGCGAATCAAGCGACAAACGTTTCCTACTTGAAAATCGCGGGTCGGACCCAAACTTCATCACATGTTTGAACCCGGCATATCATATCATTTGATTTCTGACCACTTCTACTCAGTGCTAAGAACCATCACGCGAGGGTTTGCAACGACTCGATCTAAACAGTAGTGTAGTGTCCATTTTCAGTCCCTTTTCGTTCCCTGCGACTAGATCAACTTGAAGTCACACTTCAAGCCCCTCATCACACAGGAGATATCGATAAGGATGGGGTCAATCATTTGTTCAAATCCCACGAATGAGCTCGGGACAATGCCGACGACAACGATCAGTTCATGAGTTTGACGTGGGAGTACGAGCTCGTTGCGCTCACTTCATCATTGCGACGATCGTACTTAATTTTACAGTCGCGTGACTCCATTCTAGACAGCAGCCATTCCCTCGATCCACAAATAAAACGGCCTCGGCACGAGGCTCTCAAAACCACCGTTCCGAGGCGCATGTTTGAAGCGTCTTGCTCATTCCCACTCGCCCAGCTGCCAAGCGACTCCCAGACATTGGGTGGGAGGCCAGATTTATTGCACCGGTATTCAAAGTCCGAAA
>JBBPKE010000671.1:0-14012 GCA_038089095.1 Tylopilus orsonianus | reverse complement strand
GCTCTGCAATAGCCCTCCAAGACCCCAGTCTTGGATATTGGGATGTACGCTAAGTCCTAGTAGTCCGCAGGCTAATGGCCCTGGCTAAGTCCACTATGGTGGCATATGGGTGGCTGGTGATGCATACGCCCAGCCTAGCGGCTTGTCCACTACAGCACAAGGCTCGCCTGCCATGATTGAGTTGATGAATGGCAAGATCCCTGTCTCGGAAGGGCCATTATGTCAACAAGTCATAAGTTTATATCACAACTCTACCCTAGCAGGGCATGGAGGCATAGATAAGACCTATGAGCTAGCCTCGAGGTATTACAGGTGGCCAGGAATAAAAGGTCACATAATAGATTATTGTTCCCAATGTGACAGGTGCGCTCGGATGAAGCCATCGAATAAACCCCTAGGAGGGATAATTCACCCCCTTGATGCCCCTCTCACACCATGGGAAGAGATCAGCGCAGATTTTATCACAGATCTGCCACTTAGTAACAGCTTTGACAGCATTCTTGTAATCGTTGATCGATTCTCGAAAGAAGTTGTCTTTGTTCCCATGAACAAGACAGTTACGGCTCTCGGAACAGCCAAGCTTTACCAGGATAACGTAGGGAAGCATCATGGTCTTCCACAGTCCATCGTATCAGATTGAGGACCCCAGTTCGCTTCGCAGGTTATGTGAGATTTGTGCAAGATGCTACAAATAATGCCAAAGCTTAGTACAGCCTACCACCCACAAACGGACAGGCAGACGGAAAGAGTCAACCGAGATCTCCAGCAGTATCTCAGGTTGTTTACAGCAGAGAAGCAGAAGGATTGGAGCAAATGGCTGAGCCTTGCTCAATTCAACTACAACTCAAGGATTCATTCGGCCACAGGACATGCGCTGTTTGATGTCACATGTTCATATCACCCCAGGATGGGGATAGAACCAGCAATGGCAAAGGCGCCAGCAGCCAAAGAATTTGCCAAGGACTTTTCAGATACCTTCGCTAGTGTTCAGGATCACCTGACAAAGGCACATGACAAAATGATCATATGGGGTTGTAGCTGAAGATTGCCAACAAAGTTCACAATTGAAGACAAAGTTTGGCTCTCCACGGCCCATCTAGACCTTAGGCGCTCAGAGCACTTATCAAGTAAATTAACAGAGCGATATATTGGTCCTTATGAGATCATAGAGCTCGTTGGAGATAACGCAGTGCGACTCTGATTACCAGCCATCATGCGCATTCACCTGGTTGTGAACGTAAGCTGCATTAAACCATACAAGGAATGCCTAGTAGGGCAACCTGTGCAAGCACCCAATCCAGTTGAAGTGGATGACGAAGGTCAGGAAGAATGGGAAGTTGATTACATAGTCAATTCCCACCTCAAAGGAAGAGGTCTCCAATACCTGGTCCATTGGAAAGGGTATTCAGAAGAAGAATGCACTTGGGAGCCAGCAGCGAACCTAGAGCATGCGTGGGACGCAATTTCAGAATTTTACCGAAAGAACCCCAATGCCCCTAGGAGAATAAGGATGTCATTGGAAGACTTTCGCAGTCAGTTGAGGTTTCAACCTCTAGAAAACTTCACAGAACAGGAGTCTGTGATTGGTCGCCTGGAATTCGACCCCTAGATGGGGGGTAGTGTAATGATTTCACGGCTTAGTCAGCTTTCGCATCATGCGACTGTGTCACTTTCTTGCCTAAGCTTTGTATAGTAGCGGACTCTAAATGACTTAGTTCCTCACAAGAGTACTGGTCCTACCAGCATGAGCTAAGATCTTATTACGTAATTCCTTTGTAGCTTGAGTCATCACTTGGGAATTCCACCATTTTATTTAATTAGTACTAATGGGGATACATCTTATGTAGTTCATTTCCATGCTGTGCATGATGACAGTTAATTACCGCTTGACAGCGACTTCGCTTCCATTAGATAGAAGCCAGTGCCTTGTGGCAAACCTAGATAGCGAGTATTAAACCTTGTTACCTAGCAGCTTACTGATGCTGTGCATCGACTTAGTCAGTAGATATGCTCGGATCATATCTTTAGTCATTAGTTAGTAGTCAGCATAGATTGCTGTAGTATATATATTGCAATGCGATGAGCCCAAGAACTCCAGACTAGTTCTTGTGGCATTCAGCCTCATCATATCTACTCTCTTAAACTAGTATCAGTGGGCTTGAAGCTAGACACCATACGGTGAAGGCTAAGAGCTTCACATAGTCTCAGGTTTGTGAATATCTCCTATTCTAGTTAATATTCTGAACCCTTTCTCCTCCAGTGTATAAAATGCTTTGGGATTTCTTATGACAAAAATCTTTATTCGAGCCCACCAGTTCTTGAATTTCTGCAGCGACCCATCATAGTTTCCTGGGTCAGGAATTGGGACTATCTTTTTAGTAAATCTTGACATAGGAGTAGCCTGAGTGGGTGTGGCTGGTCCTTGCCCTTGTTGCATAGTGGCCAGTTCTCTCCTGGCCCTTCATACATCATCCTTTGCTTTTCTGGTCTCCTCTTCAGCAACCCAGACTCTTTCTTGGAGCTGGTGGAGCTCTTGGTTGGTATCATTTAGCATAGCGATTAGGATATTGATCTGCCCATCAAGCTCAGTGAGAGAAGGGGGCATTGTGTAGATTGGGTTCTACACTTTCTTCTTTAATAGGGACTTCTTCTTTGTCCTCTATTTTGTAATCTGCAGCCAAGACCTCATCTGTAGTGGGCAAGCCGCTTAGGCTAGGCGTGTGCATCACTAGCCACCCTTGTGCCACCTTAGTGGGCTTATGTCCGGGCCATCATCCTGCGGAATACTAGACTTGGAGTCCAATATTCTGAGCTGAGGCTCAGTGGACCTATTGCAGTACCTTATATACTACAGGACTGCGTGCACAGACCAAGCAGTGCTGCCCTATCTAGGTAAGTACCTGCGTAGACTAGGTCCTATCAAGTCATATCTTTACGTATGAGCTATCTCGTAATCTCCACGACACCTCCATGATGCTGGCCATTGCCACATATACTGGTGTACACTACATCGTCTTCAAACTGCTCAGGGTACCTTAGTACCAAATCTTCGAACTCTAGTTCATCGTAGTATGGATCTAAAGGCAGATCTGCTAGAGGTTGGTCAGGGTAAAAGTCCCTTTCTTCATTGTTGTTGTTTGGGTCAAAAGGACTTCTCCTAAATGGACCCAGGTGGTTGAGAGGCTGAGAGGCCTGGTGATGGTAGATGGGGAATGGAACCATCTGTAGTAGCATAGGGTGCAAATGCAATTGTATACTAATCCTGGAGAACTGCATTCCCTCCAGGTGACTTCAAGCCAATAGCCTGCTTGACAGTCCTACTAAGGCGAAAATGTAAGTCATGGGCTTGCGATCCGAAGATCAAAGAAAAAGAATTATCATAAGGGGACCGACTTTAATCAATTATCTCTGCATGAGGAGACCCCAAGAGTGCCTAAAGTGCAACTCTTCTTTAACTCCCTATCTGGAGCATTTTATTTAAAAAAGAAGTATGTAGAAGAAGGGGTAGGTAATCCTTTTAAGCCTGAGATCCAGCTGTTATCCCCTTAATGCTGGGGTCTGTGTGTAACAATGACCAAAGTTGAAGGCGAGGTTATGAGTAAGTGTGAGGGTAGATGATGGTTAGTTCAGTCTAATGAAGCCTACACCCTTTGCTATACAGCTTAGGTCTAAGCTCACACTAGTACTGACTTAGGAGAACAGTAAAGTGGAATGTGACAAGACTGAACTGAGTCTTGCACCATGGATTGCATGGGTTTATATACATATATCTACAGTGCACAGACCACCTTAGGGCTGGCACTATGTCTATATAAAGAATACAAAGAAGTACATATAAAGGCATATTGCATACATCATAGAATATTTTAGAAAAGATAATGTCATAGGTCTAGGCTTGCACAGCAAACTATTAGTAATTGGTCTAGGTGCTTATGTAGGCTAAATTATGTAAAATGAGCCATGTCCATTGTCATGTGACCGTGAGGTCAACCCTAACCATTTGTATGGTTAAGTCAAAAGTTAGGTTAGAAAAGACATGTTTTCAACATTTTCAGGTCATTAATGCTGGTGCTACCTGAGGCTTCTCCTGACATTCTTAAGCTTGGGGAGGAGAATGTAGGGGATGAGGCAGGGGTTCCTGTTTGGTGGGAAGTGAGATCAGATGACAGCTTGGTCAATCTCTTCTTCTTTGATTTTTATGAAGACTTCTTCTTCATCTTCAAGGTCAGGGACATCAAGTATTTCGTTCTGAAATTCTTCTGGATAGTAGAGCACCAGGTCATCAAACTCTAGTGCTTCTCTTTGGCCTTGGATAGGCTGTGGTGGCAGAAGGGTTGGATAATAGTCATGTTCCCCATTGGTATTGTTGGGGTCAACTTGCTCAAGCTGATATCTCTCCCAAAACTTGAGTGTCCTGGAGAGCTGGGCCCTTAGAGTCTCTTGGTAGGTGGGGTCTTGCAGAGAGTGGAACATCCATATGTAGAAAGAAAAATGTAAACTATATCTGGAGATCTGTGTTTCCTCCAGATGACTTCTAGCCAATAGCCTGCTAGGCAGTCACTACTAGTGTGAAAAATGAGATCATGAGCCTCTGATCCAAAGATTCTTTGAAGGAGAAAGTAGGTAGATAGAGGCAGATGTCAATCCAATTAAACCCACTCAAGGGTACCTCTTACAGCACCCTAATGTATGCTACACTCTCTTGCCCCTATCTGGGCTGCTTTACTTAAAAAGGGAGAAAAGACACAGGCAGTAATGCCCAGGCAAAGGTAATGGTAGGTAGGTCCTGTTAAGCCTTGGGTCTGGCTGTAGCTACTATTTAATGATCAGCAATCAATAGAGGTAGCAGAGTGGGGGTGAAGTGATGAAGACTAGTTCTAATAAAGCTCTCAGCCTTCACCATACAGTGTCTAGCTTCAAGCCCACTAATACTAGCTTTAGGAGAATAGCGAATGAGGCTGATAATGCCACAAGAACTAGTCTGGAGTTCTTGGGCTTGTCACATTGCAATATATATACTACAGCAATCTATGCTGACTACTCTACTATGATTAAAGATATGATCCAAGCATATCTACTGACTAAGGTGATGCATAGCATCAATAAGCTGCTAGGTAACAAGGTTTAATACTTGCTATCTAGGTTTGCCATGAGGCACTGGCTTCTATCTAATGGAAGCAAAGTTGCTGTCAAGTGGTAATTAAGTATAGCCATGCACAGCATGGAGATTAACTATATGAGGCTTCTATTCCCATTAGGTCTAATTAAATAATGGTGGAATTCCTGAGTGATGACTCAAGCTTCAAAGGAATTATGTAATATGATCTTAGCTCATGCTGGTAGGTCCAGTACTCTTGTAAGGAACTAAGTCGTTTAAGGTCCAAAACTATACAGAGCTTAAACAAGAAAGTGACATGGTCATGTGATGCAAAAGCTGACTAAGCCATGAAATTACTACAGTACCTCCCTCTCTTTTCTTGGCCTTCGTCATCTTGAAGGCTTCCAGGGCTTGACCAATGATGATGTTGTCTTTTAACTGATTGTAGTTTTGAGATCTTTTTCCTGCTAAAAACAATTGCATGTGTATATCTTCTGCAACATTTTCTTCCAGGCATCTTGCAGCCATTTCTTCTGGGATTAAAGTGGGGTCATAGATGCCCCCGAATCTTGTCAAGAAAGTGTGGATGAACTCTCTTGGTCCTTATTGACATTGCTGCATCTTTTGCCAAACAATGTCTTTCTGGTTTCCTGTGACAAATCGAGCTTGAAGCTCAACTTCCCACATATCAATTGTGGGCCAGTGGGTTCTCCCATCTGTGCCCAGTGTTCCATATTCTTTCATTTTTATTTGCACCCAGGTGAGTACTCCATAAGTTTCCAGTTTTTCAGCATCTCTGATTCTCATGAGTATATCATAGCCTTTATCTTGTAGGGTTGGAAAACCCTTGAGATTTTGATTGAGGTAGACTCTTATCCAAGTCCATCAATTTTCAAACATTAGACTTTTTCTGTTATATTTGCCTGGATCAGGTACAGGCTCTATCTTTTTTTGGAATTTAAGCATAGCACTTGCTACTCCTTGTCCTGCTAACCCTGCTCCTGCCCTTTTAAGTTCCTCCACTCGTTCTCTTGCATCTCTTGCATCTGCTTGATTCCTTTCCAGCAGATGATTTAGATTGGCGATTGCTCACCACATGTGCTTGAACTCCTCTCTTGAGGGCATGATCAGCCTCATGTCAATTTTGGACATCTTTTAAACAGGGAAGGAGGATATAAAATGGTGGGGGGGGAATAAATGGGATTACTTCTTCTTTCTTTATAGACAGAGTTAATTCCTTGATGTCTTCTTCGAAGTCTCCTGTATCAAGTACTTCATTCTCAAATAGTTCTGGTCTGTAAATTACCAGATCCTCGAAGTCTAGGACTTCTTCTCTTCTTTCAACTGGTGAGATTGGTCATCTTTTGGGAGGGGGTGGTGATGGGTAAAAGTTGAAATCTCTGTTAGTGTCATTGGGATCAACTTGCTCCAGGTGGAATCTCTCCCAGAACTCAAGTATCCTGGAAAGTTGGTTTTGGAGGACCTTTTGAAAGCCCAGACTTTGGGAAGAACAGAACATCCATATATAAAAAGAAAGTACATTAAATCAGAAGATCTGCATTCCCTCCTGACTGCTCTTGGCCAATAGCCTACCAAGCAGTGACTACTAATGTGAAAATTTGGTGACATGAGCACCAGATCCAAAGATCAAAGAAAGTGAACTATTGTAGGGAAGCTATTAAAAACATGTCTTTTTCCACCTAACTTTTGACTTAACCATACAAATGGTTAGGGTTGACCTCACGGTCACATGACAATGGACATGGCTCGTTTTACATAATTCTGCTTACATAAGGACCTAAACTGCTTACCAATAGTTTGCTGTGCAAGCCTAGACCTATGACATCATTCTTTCTAGAACATTCTATGATATATGCAATATGATTACATATGTACATCCTTGTATTCTTTATATAGTTAATATGCCAGCCCTAAGGTGGTCTGTGCACTGTAGGTAGATCTATATAAACCTATGCAATCCATGGCACAAGACTCAGTTCAGTCTTGTTGCATTTCACCTTATCTACTGTTCTCCTGTAGTGGATAAGCTGCTAGGCTGGGCATATGCATCACCAGCCACCCTTATGCCACCATAGTGGACTTAGCCAGGGCCATTAGCCTGCGGACTACTAGAACTTAGTGTACATCCCAATATCCAAGACTGGGGTCTTGGAGGGCAATTGCAAGGCTACTTATATGGCTGGCACATGTGCACGGACCATGCTATGCTACCCTAACTAGGCAGGAACCCTGGTACACTGGGTCCTATCTACGTGTATCTTTATGTAATATGTCCATCGTCATCAGCACGGCTACTCCGTGGTGTCGGCTGTTGCCATGTGTGTGCCTGTGCACTACATCTCCTAAGTCAGGACTAGTATGAGCCTAAGCCTAAGCTGTATAGCAAGGTATTGGCTTCATTAGACTGAACTACCATCGCTTACCCTCACACTATATTTACCCTTGCTGAAGCTCTCAGCCTTCACCGTACGGTGTCTAGCTTCAAGCCCACTGATATTAGTTTAGGAGATTAGAGATGAGGCTGGTAATGCCACAAGAACTAGTCTGGAGTTCTTGGGCAAGTCGCATTGCAGACTATATACTCAGTACAAAGCTGCTGACTAGAACTATATGACTAAAGATACGCCTCTATCGTATCTACTGACTAAGGTGATGCACAGCATCAGTAATCTGCTAGGTAACAAGGTTTAATACTCGCTATCTAGGTTTGCCATGAGGCACTGGCTTCTATCTAATGGAAGCAAGGCGGTAATTAACTGTCATCGTGCACAGCACGGAAATGAACTACATGAGGCATATCCCCATTAGTATTAATTAAATAGAATAATGTGGATTCCCGAGCGATGACTCAAGCTACAAAGGAATTACGTAATATGTCTTTAGCTCACGCTGGTAGATCCAGTACTCTCGTGAGGAGCTAAGTTTTTAAAGGTCTGAAACTGTACAGAGCTTAGGCAAGAAAGTGACACGGTCACGTGATGCGAAAGCTGACTAAGCCGTGAAATCTTTACACTTGCCTTCGACTTCAGTTGTTGTTACATGCAGACCCCAGCATTAAGGGGATAACAGCCAGACCTCAGGCTTAAGAGGATTACCTACTTCTTTTACATATCATCTCTTTTTAAGTAAAACACTCCAGATAGGGAGTTAAAGCAGAGATGCACTTTAGGCTCTCTGGGAATCAACTCATGCATTGATAATCAGTTAAAGCTGGTCCCACCTATGATAGTTCTTATTCTTTGATCTTTGGATTGCAAGCTTGTGTCTTGCATTTTCACTTTAGTAGGACTGTCAAGCAGGCTATTGGCTTGAAGTCATCTGGAGGGAATGCAGTTCTCCAGACATAGTATACTTTTGCATTTGCAACCCTATGATATAATGGATGGTTCCTTTCCCTGCCTACCACCACCAGGCTCCCAAGCCTATCAATCACCTGGGTCCTTTCAGGAGAAGTTCTTTTGACCCAAATGACAACAATGAAAGGGATGTATATCCTGATCAACCTCTAGCAGATCTACCACTAGATCCATATTACAACAAGCTAGAGTTTGAAGACTTGGTACTAAGGTACCTGGAGCAGTTTGAAGACAAAGTCTTGGCTGCAGATTATGACATTGAGGATGAAGACGAAGTCCTGATAAAGGAAAAAAGCATAGAACCAGACTTACACAATGCTGCCCTCCCTTACTGAGCTTGACAGGCAAATAAATGCATTGATTGCAATGCTCAATGACACAAACAAGGAGTTGCAGCAGCTCCAAGAAAGAGTCTGGCTTGCCAAAGAGGAGACCAGAAAAGCAAAAGAGGAATCACGAAGGGCCAGGAGGGAACTGGCTGCTATACAACAAGGGCAAGCAGCAGCTGCACCCACTCAGGGCACTGCTATGCCAAGATTTACTAAGAAGATTGATCCAATTTCTGACCCAGGAAATTACGACAGATTACCACAGAAATTTGAGAATTGGTGGGCTAGAATTAAAATTTATGTAACTAGAAATCCAGAAGCCTTCTATACATTGGAAGAAAAAGGGTTTGGAATACTCACTAGAATTGGGGACATCCACAAACCTGAAACAACTTTGGCTCTGACATGGGCCAAAATTAAAATGAGTCAATATGAGAGAGAAGATGAAGAAGGCCATAAGCAATGGCCAAGTTTAGAAGACCTAGAAAATGAGCTTCGGCTCAGATTCTTAGCTGGAAACTGATGAGACATCATTGTTAAAAAAAATGAAAGCCTGTGTCCAAGGCAAAAATGAGTGGACACATACATACCTGACAAGATTCATCAGGTTGTATGAGGAAGACCTGGTCAGTGAGGAGCAAGCCTGTGACTGGCTGGAAGCAGGTGTCAATAAAGACATCTGAAAAGAACTATTCATGAGGGGAAAAAGATCCCATGATTTTCTCCAACTCCAGACCAATATCCTGGAAATTAGACAAGCTTTGGACACCTTCAACATGGCTGAAAAAGGAAAGGGGGGCGCATTCTACAATAATGCCCAAAAAGGAAGGTTCTCAACACATCAATGGGACCCAAATGCCATGGATGTGGATGCTGTAAGAAAACCATCTTGCTTTAACTGTAAAGGTGACCATTTGGTCAAAGATTGCAAGACACCCAAAATCCAATGCTTTGACTGCAAGTTCCTCAGAGGAGGGCATAGGTTTTCTTGCAAGAGAAGAGAAACAAAGAAAACTGCTGTATGAGCAATGGATAGCGGTAATGACAAGGAGACTGCACCAGTGACTAGCTGGGCAGATGAAGAAGAAAGGCCTACTTCCAGGGCCTATGACATTGGAAGACTTACAAAAGGCAAGGACCTGGATGCAGTCATTGCCACCCTTCTTGATGCCTGAAACATTCGAGACAAGGCCATTATTATCGGAAAGGGAAAAGGAAGAGCCAACTGATCAATCTGAAAGATCAGAAGGCAAAGCGTCAATTTTCAGACACAGTTTCCTGGAATCATTTTGCAATTTTGAATGATCAAACCTGTAAGACCAAGGAGATGGACATGGACATCTACTTCTGTAACACTACATTATTACCAATAAAAGTAAAAATATTAGAAAAAGGAAAAATGCCAGCTAAAGGCTCTGAAGGAGCCGCAGGATACGATCTATATGCTGCAGAAGATGCAGTTGTACCCATAGGAGGAAAAGCACTTGTGGATATGAAAATCCAAATCACTATTCCCCAGGGCTTCTATGGAAGAATTGCACCCCAATTGGGATTAGCTTCCAAGAAGATGATTGCTACTGGAGCTGGAGTAATAGGCTCAGATTATAGAGAAAATATTTTTGTACTATTATTTAATCACAAACTAGAGCCATTCCAGATTAAATTGGGAGATAAGATAGCCCAATTAATCTTGGAACAAATAGGGACTCATATGCTTATGGAAGTGGCCTCCTTAGATGAAACCAAGAGAAGTAAAGGAGCTTTTGGAAGCACCAATTTACCAACCGAGACCGGGACCCAAAAAGGGCTCACTGCATGGGAATGCAGGCTTAATTTGGTCATAACAAAAACCCAAAAAAAGAATGGAACAAATGATGAAATTCCAGATCATATCTTAGTACACTCCATAAAACAAAAAAAGGAGATAAACCTAAAAGTCAAAGTTTCTAATTTGACTGAAAAGGGAAATATAAAAGAAGTAGAAGCCCTTCTTGATAGCAGAGCAAATGGCCTATTCATTGATAAAACATGGGCCACTACAGATGGCCAGGAATGAAAGGTCATATCATAGATTATTATTCCCAATGCAACAGGTGCGCTTGGATGAAGCCATTGAATAAACCCCCAGGAGGGTTAATTCATCCCCTTGATGCCCCTCTTGCACCATGGGAAGAGATTAGCGCAGATTTCATCACCAATCTGCTGCTTAGTAATAGCTTTGATAGCATTCTCGTAATCATTGATCGATTCTCAAAAGAAGTTGTCTTTGTTCCCATGAACAAGACAGTTATGGCTCTCGGAACAGCCAAGCTTTACCGAGACAACATATGAAAGCATCATGGACTTCCATGGTCCATCGTATCAGATCAAGGACCCCAGTTTGCTTTGCAGGTTATGCAGGATTTGTGCAAAATGCTACAAATTATACCGAAGCTTAGTACAGCCTATCACCCACAAATGGACGGGCAAACAGAGAGAGTCAACCGAGATCTCCAGCAGTATCTCAGGTTGTTTACAGCAGAGAAGCAGAAGGATTGGAGTGAATGGTTAAGCCTCGCTCAATTCAACTACAACTTGAGGATTCATTCAGCCACAGGACATGCGCCGTTTGATATCACACATTCATATCACCCCAGGATGGGAATAGAATCAGGATTGGCAAAGGCGCCAGCAGCCAAAGAATTTGCCAAGGACTTTTCTGGTATCTTCACTAGTGTTTAGGATCACCTGACAAAGGCACGTGACAAAATGATCATGTGGGGTCATAGCCGAAGATCACCAACAGAGTTCATGATTGGAGACAAAGTTTGGCTCTCCATAGCCCATCTAGATCTTAGGCGCTCAGAGCGCTTATCAAGTAAATTAACAGAGTGATACATTGGTCCTTACGAGATCATTGAGCTCATCAGAGATAATGCAGTGCGACTCCAATTACCAGCTACCATGTGCATTCACCTGGTTGTGAACGTAAGTCACATTAAACCATATAAGGAATGCCTACAAGGGCAACCAGTGCAGGCACCCAATCCAGTTGAAGTGGATGATAAAGGTTAGGAAGAATGGAAAGTTGATTACATAGTCAATTCCCGCCTCAGAGGAAGAGGTCTCCAATACTTGGTCCATTGGAAAGGGTATTCAGAAGAAGAACGCACCTGAAAGCCAGTGGCGAACCTAGAACATGTGCGGGACGCAATTTCAGAATTTTACTGAAAGAACCCCAATGCCCCTAGAAGAATAAGGATGTCATTGGAAGACTTTCACAGTCAGTTGAGGTTTTGACCTCTAGAAAACTTCACAGAACAAGAGTCTGTGATTGGTCGCCTGGAATTCGGCCCCTAGATGGGGGGTAGTGTAACGATTTCACGGCTTAGTCAGCTTTTGCATCACATGACCGTGTCACTTTCTTGCCTAAGCTCTGTACAGTATCAGACTCTAAATGACTTAGTTCCTCATGAGAGTACTGGTCCTACCAGCGTGAGCTAAGATCTTATTATGTAATTCCTTTGTAGCTTGAGTCATCGCTCAGGAATTCCACCATTCTATTTAATTAGTACTAATGGGGATACACCTCATGTAGTTCATTTCTGTGCTGTGCACATTGACAGTTAATTACCACTTGACAGCGACTTCACTTTCATTAGATAGAAGCCAGTGCCTCATGACAAACCTAGATAGTGAGTATTAAACCTTGTTACCTAGCAGCTTATTGATGCTGTGCATCAACTTAGTCAGTAGATATGCTCGGATCATATCTTTAGTCATTAGTTAGTAGTCAGCATAGATTGCTGTAGTATATATACTGCAATGCAGCAAGCCCAAGAACTCCAGACTAGTTCTTGTGGCATTTCAGCCTACACTTCTAATCTCCTAAGCTAGTATCAGTGGGCTTGAAGCTAGACACCATATGGTGAAGGTTAAGAGCTTCAATAGGGGAATGTGCACAGATCAAGCTGTGCTCTATCAACTATGGTAATACCCTCAATAGACATACTGAGTACCTACTATACTAAGAAGATCCAATGTGATGGGATCATATCTTTACGAGAGGCCACTGACTACAGGTGTGAGAGTATTAGCCTTATGAAGTCCATATGTACATGTCTAGAGCAATGACATACTAGTCTAGACCATCTAGATCTCAGAGTTTGGTAACCCATACTGGGGCATAGCACTGACTAAGCGCTAACCCTTAGCTAAGTCTCTTGGCAGTTGCTAACCACTTAGCTAACTCCTATTTCATACCCATAACCTAGGGTTACTGCTAGGTTAGCCATGTAGCATTTGCTATATTAAATTTCTAACCCATACTTGATTCAGAACATCAAAGGGGTCTTGGTTGTCTTCTTTTTTTGTTTTTATTTTGACTAAATTAAGCCTGCATTCCTGTGCAGTGAGCCTACAAGAGATCCCAGTCTCAGTTATAGTGGTATATTGAATTCCAGTACTGCCAAATCACTTCTCATCCCTTCTGGTATCTTCAAGATCATTGACTTTCTCCAGGGGTTGGGTACCAATCTGTTCAATAATCAGTTGAGCTATCCTATCTCCAACTGATACTGTAGTGCACAGGCACACACTTGGCAATGGCCAGCATCGCGGAGTAGTTGCGAAGCTTACATGGATGCTCTTATATAAAGATACATACTGATAGGACCCAGTATACGAGGGTACCTGCCTAGTATAGTAGCTGGTAGCTGGTCCGTGCACAATAGCCGGTAGTATAAGAACCCTGCCAATTACCCTGCTAGATCCCCAGATCTAGCATATTGGGATATTCAGTCCTAGTACCCACTGGTAATGGTCCTGACATAAGTCCACGATGGTGACAATGGGATGCCTGGTGTTTGCATATGCCCAGGCTAGAGCCTTGTGCTCTACAGATACACTAAAGTCCTCATTGCTACAATTAAATAAAAGGACAAACACATTTCCTTGATAGTCTGAATCAATAACTCCTGCTCTGACTTCGATGGATTTCTTGGAGGCAAGCCTGGATCGGGATGTGAGCCTTTCATAGAAACTGTTAGGAATTGCAACTTGGATTGCAGTGTCAACAAGTGCTTTTTCCCCTTTTGGTACAACTGCCTCCACTGCAGCATACACATTGAAGCCAGCAGCTCCTTCAGTACTATATACTGGTATGCATCCATTAGCACCTACTACTTTACATGGGATCCCTTTTTTATCATTTACTATATTTTTAATATT
>JBBPKE010000670.1:0-14020 GCA_038089095.1 Tylopilus orsonianus | reverse complement strand
CCGTCGCCGCCAACGCCGACGCCGACACCGAGATCGACGACGTCTAGTTGTGTCGCGCACGGACCACCCGGTTGATGAAGACCACATAATGAACGGGACACGAACACACACGACGGGAGGACTCGAAGACCCCATTGCACCGGTGGACCCCAAGCCAGCCGCGAAACGCAGACTACCAGACGATCCGAACCCTTTACTCGTGGCGGCGACGAAGAGAATGAAGAAAGAGGTAAGCTTGTTTCAAAAATGCGCGCCACACTTGCTAACAACGATGCCTTAGGCACATTCGGGCGCGTCCAAACGGAAACGTGGGCAGATTTTCTTGACTGTTGCGTGAAGTACTGACAGTCCATATCCAGACATCGGGGAAGAGCAGCCGGGGGGCCTTATCATCGTTCGTGCACCCGTACAACGCGCCATATCGCCTCTTAACCCTCCTTCGTCGCAACCTTTGCCCGCAACGACGTCACATCCCACGTCCAGACCCCCATCTTCTCACTCTCAACCCGTGGCCTCGACTTCCAGCTCCAATCCACCTGGGCCGTCGAAGCCTCCATTAAAGAAGTTTAAGGCAGAATCTTTCCGTGCTCCAACAGGCGCCAAATCGCGCGATGTACTCGCCACAACGCGCGAGGAACCAGAGTTAGACGAAGATGTGCGTCAAATGGAGTCTGAGACAGACCGGCTACGCAGTCGATCACGTGCAAAGGAGGCAACCTACCCATCCTTCCAACTCCCCCCCGCGCCCAGTACCCCTTCTAGGCGGCATCCGACGGATGCCTTACAGCCACTCCCCGAAAGCGAAACCCCACAGATTGAGCGCAATAAACTGATGCGCGAAGGCCCGTTCGTGCCCTCTACGCCGCAATCACGGACACCTTCACATTCCCGGCGAACTTCGATGAGTATGCGCGGCAAGCGAATAAGTACTAGCTTCGAGAATACTGGCGTTATCTGTGCGTCTCTTTCTAATATGTTACGTTTGTCCTGTATCATGATTCTCTTGTCTAATTGATTCCGGTTGTTGTTCTGCATAGCTCAACCCCACGCGTCCGTCAACGACTCTAGTTTTTACAAACATATCGACTGCGATCTCCCCGAACCACAACGCGCACGCCAGCTCCTCGTATGGTCAGCCGCGCGCGCGGCCTTGCGAACATTAGAAGCGTCTTCCTCGGCGAACCCGTCGAAACCAACATCCAAATCGTCTTCGGATCGCGGAAAGGACCCCCCTCTCCTCGATGATCGAAGGAAACAAATCCTCAAGACTGTACAAGAAGACTTCATCCGCATGTTGGCTGAGAAGAAGATTGATACGTCTGTGTATAGTAGTGGAGAACCTGGAAAAACTGTCAGAGAGGGTTTTTCAAAGCCCAATGAGCAGAATGTTAAGAATCATGCACGAGAGGTGACGTTCCAGCGACACATAAGTCGGTGAGCTACGTGTTTCGTACAGTCACGACGCAACTTGAACGCATTTCACTGTTTTAGCGCACAAGCCGAGTCAGAGGCTTGGGCACGAGTTGATCAATTTTATCACCAGTACGAAGCTAATTCCAAGGCTGACCTTGAGAGACGGCGTCAGGCTCTCAAACTACCCTCATCCGCCCAGACCAAAGGCAAACAACGAGCCACTTCGCAAGAGCCACAGGGGGATTGGCTGTGGTTTGTTCCTCGTGAAGAAGATTTATCTAGTGGGTTTAAAGAGAAGATAGATCTCGATTTGATCAAGCAGATCATGTCCTCTGTGCCTCAACCTGGAACCGAGTTTCAAGGGCCCTTGGATCAACGTGTAGATGATCTTCAATTTAAAGTGGACAGTCTGCACTCGTACGTCAACTCGGCAGTACGAGTGACCGACATAGCTGAGGCGGAACTTGATTATCGCTTCTCTCTTCTCTCTCTTGCGTTGTCAGCACGATCACAGTCCCTTCCACCCCTCCCGGGTTCACCGACATCACTCTCCTCATACTTGCCACGCACACAACGAGGTCTCAGCCATCCACCTGGGGAAAGTCCAAGGGATATTCTCCGTGCCTTGTCGCGCATAGACAAGGAACGGCCTCCAGGGAAGATTGGGGATGCCGCTCGAAAGGCAGTGAGGGAGGTACAACGCGTGCAGGTGGTAGGCTCCGGCGGCGTTGGGGAACGGCGAATAACGGGGCTGGCCCCAGGTGTTGGGGCAACACCGCGCAAAGTACCCGGGACACCACGCCGACGAGATCGATGAAGATTCTTTTGGTCAGACTCTGGCATCGAGGCTCGTGTGTTGCACGAGGATGTATTTTCTACGACGTTTCTGTCCTATCTTATTCTTTTTATATCTGTTGCTTTGTCTCTTGCAATGCTATGGATGTTGTGCTTGGTTGGGCCATTGTATTCTATACTTCACTTGCCAATCAAGTGGGGTATGTACCATTGTACCGGTGTAGTAGCCTCGCTGCCACCTGTCTCCGTTTGTCTCCCTTTCAAGTTTGAGCCAAAATCACTCATTACGTATCGCACAAGTTTGACTCCGAGTCTCAACGCCTCTTCGCACCACCTACTAAGCCTTAAGGTACATGTCCAAGTTTCAGGTTCGTCATTCAAGTGCTCCAAGTACTGGCGTTGGTGAGTGTGTACCTTTCGTCTCAGGGTCAACAAAAGGCTCTAAAGCTGAGAGTGTGTCGCATAAGTCATTGCCCATCTGGAGGCTGGGACATCAAATTGCGAGAAGGTCACTGAGGGCTCACACATGCTGCGTCCCCGTTGTTTACACCAAGTCACGCTCAGGGTAGCACAATGAGTCAACGGCGAGGTAGTCGACGGCCCAGCATGCCACACGATGCTGGCATATCACGAACTATATCATATACCATGCCGAATGCACCTTGGAGAAAACTCGTTTCGGTCATTTCAACTCGCCGAGGAGTGGTCTCCAGCTCTTAAATGGGAGGTACAGGGGTACTATTTTCCGGGGCCTATGGAACGCAATTGCGACGTCATGGTTTGTGGGTACGGTGGCGTCAGTACGGCTGGGCTGAAATCGAGCCAACAATCTATGGGGGTCTGAATCTACTACCCTGATCACTTCATGCCAAAGTCTCCAATCGCTTATCGAACTCGGCTCTTACATGTTTCAATGCCTCCGTCCTGGCCTTCTCGCACGTTTCCTTGTAGTCTGGCGTTTCTTTCCAGCCCTTCCAAGCAGTAAACTGTAACATGTCCCACCACTCTCCTCCGTATGGATGCCCTGGTGCACCAGCATATCCCCAGGGTTTGGCTGTGTAAGGTTGCACGTAGGGATTCAGCACGACTTCCACCGGCGGGTGAACGGGCCCAGTGAAATGGACGATCGCCGGATCCTTCATCTCTTCCAAGCAAAGCCTTTGCCTGTCCGCCGAAGGATATTCCGCGTACGTCCCAAGTCCTTGCGCGTTCCAATTCAGGCTCAACGCGACCCAGTCGCTTGCGAAGTGAACGTTGAGTGCATCTTGGTCACGAAACTCGGAGTGCGCCATCTTGCGACAGCATTCTTCGAGCTCTTGGAGCGTCGAGCGAGCTCTCGCTAGATCGATCAGGAGCACGCCGGCGTTGAAGTATTCCCCTCGTGGGATGCCCGGGTGTCCCATAGAGTATCCTACGTCGGGCGCCGCGGCGAGCGAATGACCGTTAAGGTCAGTGTTCCACAACTCTCTCAGGTCCCTGCGCACTAGAACATCTGCGTCCAGATATAGGACGCGTTGTACGGGCAAGCATTTTATCATGTCAACCTTGGCCCAGACGGTGCCCATACTGGAGGTCACGGAGTGCGGGGGTAACGCTATAAAGAGAAGAGTGATATCCGAGCGTATAGGCATGGACGCTTTGATTTTGTGCTTGTCTTCGGTGAGGAGACCGCAATCGACGATATAGAACGTGATGCGACCCTGTGCGTGCTCGGCGATGCTGCGGAGACTCACTGCTGCTGCCATAGTGTACGCAGAGTCGATGGTGAGTGCAATGTTTATTCCGTATTCAAAAGCGTCATATAGTTGTCTGTCCCTGTCTGATTCAAGAAAGCCGATGCGCATGGGGATCTTCTTCTGCAGCACCATTTGGTACCATTCGGGACTTGTCGACAAGCGCTCGTACTCTCCTTCGTGGAGTGCAAGGAAGGCGTCGATGCCGCGGCGTGGGTGGTAAGGGCTGTCGAGGGGCTGTTCGGGCCAGTTGTAATCATCAAAGATGAAGATACAGCCGGGGCGCGCTAAGCGCCACGCCAGCTCTGCGTCAAGGAATGTATCGTCCGAACGATGGGATCCATCAATATAAATCCAGTCAAATCCCGCGTCCTTGGCCTTGGCCATCTCCTCACGCAGTAGGGTGTACAGGGCTGGGACGCTGAATTGGGAGAGCACTCGAGCGGGACGACCCGTGAGTGCGAGATTGTGGGTAAGCTTGCGGTGACGCTCTTGACCCTCCGCTGTCTCCATGAGGTCAAAGTGGTCAATGCACACAAGCTCCCCTCCGGCAGCGCAGAGGGTGGTCAAGAGGAACACCGCTGAACGACCCTCCCAGGATCCAATTTCGAGCGCGCGAGGCACTTTGGAAAGAACGAGGGGAAATAGATTTTCCCATGTCGAACAATGGAATGAAAACCAATCTTGGGTCAAGGTAAATTCATAGCCCTTGGTGGTCTTGTCTATGTCCAGGGCACTCATTGTGGCTGCAAATTATGGTTACAGCCGATAGCACCGGATAATTGCTATGGCGAGACTTTACCTGATTATGAGGAGGTATGAGGTGGGCTATTGGGGGATGCGATGCGTGGCAAGTGTCACGTATATGTGAAATCCTCGAGCAGATCAGCGCTGACCCAGAAAGGCATGGATATCTGGTCGTTATAAAACCATAGTATCTTTTAGATCTAAGGTTTTAGGGCGATTTTTCCAGACCACAGCAAGTTTCGTCAACGTACGAATTCTAAGTTACGGACGCTAAACCGCCATTCAGTGGATTCCCGCTCTTGGCGTGGACATAACGCCCCCGGTTCTGACTAAAGTTGGCTGAAGGTGGCTATTACTGTCTCTTAAAACCCGTATCTTTGCCTGACCTTTCCCTCAGCTGTCTTTGCCCACTTGTGGTACAGAGCTGTCCTGAACGTTGACATTTTTCTGTAGTAGAATTAGCAGCTATCTTTCTCAGATATCATAGCGTATAACATTCGAGGTAAGACGTTTTACGCTCTTAATATTCTCGGTGATTGACCATGTTTCCACTCGTAGGGGATGGCAGACGCAGAAATCATCTCATTCCCAATTGACCTTCACCGAAAGTACTTGGTGATAGGCGGGAATGGATTTATAGTTAGTCAGGATACTGTTGGACGAAGACACTGAAAGTTGACCCTGGTCTAGGGATCGCACGTAGCGAAAGCTCTCTTTGTCCGAGGCGCCAAGTTTGTACGCGTCGCAGATGTTGTCCCGTCCTCCGCGTTTGAGGAACCCATCTGTCACGAAACGGTTGTCGGAAACCTCTGCGACGACCACTTTTGTGACCGCGTAGTCAAGGGCATGGATACAGTCCTCCATTTCGCCGCCACCATGGGAGGCATGGGGACCATCCACGAAGGGAATGACCTCATGATTTACCAAACCAACGCATGCATGACGTCCAACGTCTTGATCGCGTCCATCCGCGCCAAAGTGCGCGTGTTCTTTTTTGCCTCCTCTGCGTGCGTCTACCCGGCGCGCAAACAAGATGGCCTCGATGCCGACGTGTCGCTCAAGGAAGAAGACGTTTGGGAAGAGGGAATGCCGGAACCACAAGGGCACTACGGTCTCGAGAAGCTCATCTCGGAGCTCCTTGTCCGACGCAGCGCACACTTGAACGTGCGCGTCCAAATCGCGCGTTTCCATAATGTATTTGGCCCTCGCGGCACATGGAACGATGGACGTGAGAAAGCCCCCGCAGCGCTCTTGCGAAAGGCATTGGCAATACGTTCAGCAGGGGGAGGGCCACAGGACTTCGAAATCTGGGGCGATGGCAAGCAGCGACGTAGTTTCTTGTTCATCGATGACTGTGTGGACGCCGTCCTGGCACTCCTGCAGTCCGGGTACGATAGGCCTCTTAACGTAGGTTCTGAGCGTGCCGTATCAATCGGTGATCTTGCGGAGATTGCTATCAGATGGGCGGGCCTACAACCAGGGGTGGATGTCATAGTTCGACCCGACCCAGAGGCGAAAACCCTTGGTGTTCGCGCAAGAAACTCTAACAACCACCTTGCAGAACAGGTCCTATTTGGTTGGACCCCAAAGGTGTCCTTAGAGGAAGGGATGGCGCAGACAGGGAAATGGATTCAAGGCGAGATAGAGAAGATCGTGGATGGCGTGGACGAGGGGTCACGTTTCTCCGCGCTGCGGGCGATGGGCCGCAGCAAAATCATTGACCTGGCGGACAGGGACATCAAGGTGGCCATTCTCCTCCCCATCACCTCTCGTGGTTTGAACCCTCCCTCTGAATGCCTATCTCTCCTTGATATGTTTGCCAAATCGCTCGCTCGGACAACTTGGCGGGACACGCACCAACTTGGTGACCAGCGGTTCGTAGTTAAAGTCTATCTCGCGATCGACCACGACGACCCCTTGTTATTGGAACGCGACGGGAACACTGACATGAACGTCGCCGAGGCCGTACTGGTTTCACGAAACATTTGTGATGTGTCGATCCAGATCTGCCACCAACCTGCTGGACACGTTTGCGCCATCTGGCGACAGATCGCCAGGCAAGCCTGGGAGGACGGATGCGACTACTTTGTCCTGATGGGCGATGACATCGTCCTCCAGGACGAAGGTTGGATCAGGGATGCGCACACACAGTTTGCTCAGATGGCGCGGCTCACCGGTGCCCCTCACGGATTCGGATGCGTGGCGTTCACAGACACCACTTTTCCCGGTATGCCAACCTTCCCTATCGTCCACCGCACCCATCTAGACATCTTTGGTGGAGACGTTATTCCCGACACCTTCATCAACCAAGATGGCGATCCCTTTCTGTATCAGCTCTACCGTCGTTGGGATTGTTCCAGGATGTTCTCCGCAAGAATCTCGAATGGTGTTGGGGGCAGCCAGCAGGCACGATACCATCAACAGCACGCCAAAGGATGGACGTTTGACCCGTTGGACAAAGCAACAGCGGCCACTGAAAAGTGGCTACTGAGGCGTTGTCTAGCAGTATCACGCAAGCTCACCCTCGACGTGGTAATCCCCAGTTTCCGGGTCCAACTCCAGGTCTTGGAACCCATACTAAACCTCAAACCGTCTCCAACGTGCACCGTAATGTTTATCATCGTCGTCGATGATCCGCAGTCACCTGCTCGCATTGAGCTTGAAACCAAGTTCGCCTCACGACCGGATATTCGTATTCGTACTAATGACAAGAACCGTGGTGCATCATATTCACGTAATCGGGGTATGGGCGAGTCTGCTGCAGAGTGGATCATATTCTTGGACGATGACGTCGTCCCACAGCCAGATGTCCTCGTTGAGGCGGAGAAAGTCATCCGTGCGAACCCCGATGCTGTTGGCTTCATTGGAAATGCACAATTCCCTCCTGCCAGCTCGGTTTTTACCACTGCCGTACACTTGGCCGGTGTTACCTACTTCTGGGACATTGCCAAAAAGATGCCAAACGAGACTGACATGCCGTGGGGAGTGACGGCGAACCTCATTACACGACGCATCGATGATGGTGTAGAGTTTGACCTCCGGTTTCCCAAGACAGGTGGAGGCGAAGATATTGACTTTTGTCGAAGGAAAAGGAACTTGTGGTTTCCTGCGAAACAACAGGGATTCCATCCTGCTCCGGCAGTCATCGTCACTCACCCGTGGTGGAATGGAGGAAGACGGTCGTACCGTCGCTTCTACATGTGGTCTAAAGGTGACGGGGCGCTCGTCAAACTGTATCCCGACTTGACCTACATTGACCATGCACCGAATAGCGGTGAGCTGCTGTTAATTGGATGTGTCGTTGGATGTGTTGGAATACCCTTATTCCTATTGACGGGCATCGCGCTTCCGTCCGTCCTTGCTCTCCATCTCGTTGGCGCGACCGTCGTCGGTAACATGCTTCACGACATGTACCGCCACCTCTATCGGGACGCCCACAGGACAGCCGCCATCAACTCGACGCTTTCCGGCTTCAAGTGGGTTGCGGCCGTCGCAGAGGGCGCTTTGATTAGAATCGCTAGCGAGTGGGGACGCGTGGTTGGCATGCTGGAACGTGGGGAGATGCAGTACCTCGGTCGTCGATTCGACTGGTTTACCAACAGGGCGGGAGACGGCCCGAAGAACGAGGAAAGAACAAATTCTAGGCAAAGGATTGCTGTAATCATGGTGTTGCTGGCGGTCATGCTTGGTGCTGCCTATCCGTCTTCTTGATGCATATACCGGGGTTTGTGGTACTGTTGTGTATCTGGTAAATGTGTACAGTTGCTTTGGGACTGAATTTTGTACAAACGTGCATAGTCGCAATGGTGCTGTGCAGTGCGAGATCACGTGACAGGGTGGAACTGCATCAGAATTATTGCGGCACACACATCCGAGTCACCGCTTTGTCTCTTCACCGCCAGCTGTCACCTCGAAAGGCAAAAGGCTGCTAACATGACGATTTGTGCTCGCCATGTATTCCGATGCTTCAAATGGATAGAACGCGCAGGGGACCGGATCACCGGCGCAGCGGGACCTTACTTTGTTGGGCTCGCAGTCATCCTCATACTTTTGGGAACGCTCAGTTTTTGTCAGTACAAATTCTCCCAGAGCGCCTGTGTGCTTACTTCCCTTTCTCCAGTCACTGTCGTGCAACCCAGCTTGTCACACCCTTGGTTAATGACTCCGCCTTGCTTACTTATTACCATTAATCTCTTCATGCATTATTACTATGCCTGTACAATTCCTCCTGGGTTCATTGGCGACCCACCACGGCTCCCCGGAACCGGCTACCTTTGGGCTTCTCTCTCCAGGAAAAAATCATTGTCATCTCCTGGTGTGCGCTGGTCGTCTCCTGAGCTTGAGATTGTCAATGCTTCCTTGTCCCGGTGCAAACGGTGTGGGTGCATGCGGCCCGAGGTGAGTTACCCTGTCTGTCTTTGGTCGTATTCTATAGTCTGGCTAACGTGTGCTGTACCGAGAGGGTACATCATTGCCGGATATGTAACAAATGCGTCCTCAAATACGACCACCATTGTCCAGTCAGTACCTATTCACGTTCTTGCAGTACTGCAGTGATGACATTTACATGTTTAGTGTGAGTATCTTGGTTGTATGGTCAAGCTTTACCCAATGCTTAATATGCATAGGGGTAAACCAGTGTGTGGGTTTGCACAATGAGCGACATTTCGTTCTTTTCATGTACGTCTAAACGACCGTTTGTGACCATCCAGTGAATATGTCTCCATTAGGGTATATCTTGTTATCGGAAGCTCTTTCTTCGCTATCCTGGGATACCCTCGCGCATTTGACGCACTCGGACTAAGATACGTGGTATGTTGCCTACCGCAGCCTTGTCCTTACTATCATTCACGTTTGTCGACGGTCAGCCATGGGTACATACCATGCCTCAGCTCTGCTTTATAATTTCCTATATGCTTTCTGTTGTAATGTGTCTTGCAGTCCTCATCATGCTACTTTGGCACCTATGGGGAGTCGCACATGGTGAGACTTCTGTCGAAGCGCAAGATCACGCGGTATATCGGAGGACTGCTAAGGATAGGGGAGAGGTACGCGAATTTTTGCTCATGATGTATCCGTGCCTTACGGGAGTCAATTACGCTAAAGATGTTCATTAATTCTTATGATCTGGGGTAAGTAAATGGCTTGGCTTTAGTTGGTGTTCGCGACTAGCAGTGAATAGGATGCGAAAGAACCTGACCCTTTTCTTCAATATTGGGGCAAATGGATAGTACGTGGCATCTTGCTCGACCCATCATCGTGCAGTAACCTGAACCATAACTTGAAGCCCATTATATACACTTTTCCTACCGCTCAGAATCATGCCGTATACTGATGGACATGCATGGGCACGACGCCAAGGTCTTGAGCGACACGTCGGCGTACGAGAAGGGGAGGAGTTGACGGATGATGACGATGAAGCGATATAGCATTGTATTCTGTGAGTGAATTTTCTTGCAACTTGTTTCTGAGCAAGATGAGGACTGCCGGGGCCATATGACTCTTTTGAAATACCCGAGAGGGGACTTCGGGAAGCAGTATGACTACCATGTCCGGCCTAGTTGATACGTTTATTCTCTGACCCAAATATGGTTCAATATTTGTCGGCATGTTGCTGACTCAAAAACCTTGCTCGCTCAGGATTAGGAAATATACAGCAGGTACAATCTTGGAACTAGGCGTAGGGACGTCGGATAATCATGTCGTTCTGTGCACATTGCTGTAGCCAGGACGCCGGCTTAGTCGAGCAGAGAATCTGGCTGATGGGAACGGCCAAGCGGCACTGTATGTTCCGGTAATGTGCGCTTGACCAGGGAAGCAATCGGCTGTCCGGTTCTTTCAGGGAAGTGAGAGAAGCGACGGAACCGTCTCGGCCCAGCTCTCGGGTGACGTTAGAGTATGGAACGATGAATGCTTGGGGACGAGTAGTGAGCGCTCAGACATCGCCAAAGTGTCGGTCTAGGCTCGCATCTACTACAGTACTGTAGTAGTCAATACAGGCCAGGATGCGAACAGGGAAGCGGTGGGGTCAGTAACAAAAGGCTTGCTGTTCGCATCCGTACCGGCAACCGGCACCGATACAACCTGTAGATGCGGCACATACCACCAAGTTGTTCAAGCGCGGGGACAAGTCCTCATCGTCCCGCTCGAGCGCCGTGGCGACTGCACGATTTCCACGATTATTTGTCACTCGATCGCCGCTGAAATTCGCGTCACCCTTGGTCCTGTTTCCATTCCAATAAATACCTTCCGCGGCCCCAAACATTGTCAACTCCTCTTCGCCTCTTCAATGGCTCCTACTCTCTCCCACCCGCCTGGCCTGAACTTTGTCGAGGACACGGAACATCGTGCCGTCCATGCTGATGCTGCGACGTACTATGGTGGTACCGAGTCTTTCTCCCGCTCACGAACCTATAGCCATGTGCGTCTTGCCACTGTCTGTGCTCTGCTCGTCTAATGTGCTTTCTGTCCATTTTCAGTCTCAGGTCCACGGCTACAACCCCAAACGGGCGCCCGCCTTTGAGGAGGACACACACACCCGCGCCCGCAGAATGTCGCACGACGAGAAGAGTGTGACTGGCCCCCGCCGTTTCCTGATCGATGTCGAAGAGACTATCCGGGTCGTCCTTGAGCAGGAGGACACCGACGGTGATTTTCAGATCAGCGTCACCGATGCCGGGCCCAAGTTCATGGCGCTAGGAACCGCCACTAGCAATGGCTTCAAGACATTCGACATCCGGGTATCCTCTTTTGTCATGATCGCAACGTGTATGGTGTGCTGATACGTGTGCTCCAGGGAACATACATGTTGTCTAATCTCCTTCAAGAGCTTGCGTTGGCACGCGACCACGGTCGAAAGCGTATCGTCCTCGACGAAGCTCGCTTGACGGAAAACCCGGTGGACCGTTTATCGCGCATGATCAAAAACTCGTTCTGGCATTCGCTCACTCGCCGCATTGACGGCGAGGGTCTCGAGATCATCACTGCGGATCCGAAAAACCGAACAGGGCGTGTACAACCACGCATTTATGTTCCTCACGGCGAACCGGCAATGGCGGAGTATTACCGAAAGGTGGCACGTGAGAAGCCTCACATGAACCTCGATGTCGTGGTCCTTCCCCCGAAACCTGATGATCGCCTTTTCGTCAAGAGTCTCAACTCCAAGCCCGGTCTCCTTGCTCTGGCTATGAATGAAGTCGATGACGGCAAGGGTGGTCGTACACTAAAGGGAATTCCTTTCATTGTGCCTGGTGCCCGTTTCAATGAGGTTTGTCGAGTCGAGTTCCGGCCTTCCGTCTTCTGATTCCTTTTTAATGTACTCAGCTCTATAACTGGGACTCCTACTTCATCACACTTGGACTGCTTGTGGATGGCCAGGTCACAATGGCAAAGGGCATGGTGGAGCACTTTATCTTTGAGATCAAGCATTACGGCAAGATTTTGAACGGATCTAGGAGCTACTATCTGTGCCGGACACAGCCGCCCTTCTTGACCGATATGGCGCTGCAAATATATAACCAACTGGACCGTTCTGATATGAAGGCCAACCGAGAATGGCTCAAACGTGCTATCCAAGCAGCAATCAAAGAATATCACACCATCTGGGTTGCTGAACCCCGCATAGACCCAAAGACGGGTCTCTCACGTTACCGCCCTGATGGTTTTGGTATTCCTCCCGAGACTGAAGCCACTCACTTTACTCATATCCTCGAGCCTTATGCTGCAAAGCATGGCATTTCGGTCTTGGAGTTTAGTGAAAAGTACAACGATGGCATTCTCAAGGAACCCGCCCTAGACGAATACTTCCTGCACGACCGTGCGGTGCGGGAGTCTGGGCATGATACGACATACCGGTTCGAAAAGCGCTGTGCCAACCTCGGCACCATTGATCTTCAAGCGCTCTTGTACAAGTACGAAGTTGACATTGGGACTGCGATTCGGGAGGTATTCGATGACGAATTGGAACTCGAGGAGGACTTCCCGCTAGCACCATTCCCTTGTTCAGTCGAGGCATATGCCAACCCTCACCGCGAGCGCTCGATGTCAAGGCCTCAAACTAGCGAAGAATGGTTCGAGAGAGCCGACGCTAGGATAGAAATGATCGACAAGTATCTTTGGAATGAACGGAAGAATCTCTATTTCGACTATGACACTGTTCAGGAGAAACAGAGCCTGTATGAAAGTGTCACAAGCTTTTGGGCGCTTTGGGCAGGTTGCGCGAGCGAAGAACAGTGCTGGAAGCTGGTGTACGTTTCGAGGATTGTCCAGTGATTTTCCCTACTAAATTTGACCTAGTTCTCAATCGCTAAAAAAGTTTGAAGTCCTTGGTGGGCTCGTATCCGGTACGGAGGAGTCTCGTGGCCAGATTTCTCTGGACAGACCAAACCGACAATGGGACTATCCGTACGTAAACAAGTTTAGCTTTGAATTGCATTATGCTCATTAATGGTTCCTTAGATATGCTTGGTTGGTAACTTTAGACCAGATACTCGCCCCCGGATACTAACATAATCAACCCAGGCCTCCTCACCAGATCATGGCATGGGTCGGTCTCGAGCGCTATGGTTACCTGGAGGAAGCACAGCGTCTTGCATATCGGTTCCTTTACATGTATGTGGCTCATCATCGTACCGGTTCGACGGTCGAAATGACCCACCCTCTATCAGGATGACCACAGCCTTCGTTGACTTCAATGGTGTTGTGCCGGAGAAGGTCAGTTGCCTTTGTTTCAGTACACGGGCATAGATTCAAATTCCACCTTGTGCTCAGTTTGATGCTGTTAAACTATCCCATCTAGTGGATGCCGAGTACGGGAACCAGGGAGTAGACTTTAAGTTGGTTCCTCGTGAGGGCTTTGGCTGGATGAATTGTGAGTTCATACGTACCCGTTCCCAACCCCATGCGCTCAAAGCACACCTGTAGCTGCCTACCAGGTTGGGCTATCCTTCCTTTCGACACACATGCGGCGCGCTGTTGCGGCCTGCACCAGTCCGGAGGTGTTCTTTGGCAGGGCTGCGAATGCTGAAGTTGCAGCTGTCCAGGCCACCGCTGCTGTTGCTGACCCTCTTAACCTCGCCATGGAGAGTCTTGATCTTGCTGCATAGATGTCGACGCGCATTGCCATGTATAAAATACCTTGATGTTTAACTACGATAACGAGAGCAATTGGCGATACTGGGGGCTGCTTAATCCTATCAACTTGATTTGTGTTTAGTGATTGGATGAGTCAGCTCGAGATGCGTGCTGACCCGAAGAGTGCGGGTCGACCACCAACTGGCATGTACATCGTTCAATGTTCCCAGCGACGTTGGCGGCCCTTTTCCCTCTTTTCA
>JBBPKE010000668.1:0-14042 GCA_038089095.1 Tylopilus orsonianus | reverse complement strand
ATCTAGCATATTGGGATATTCAGTCCTAGTACCCGCTGGTGATGGTCCTGACATAAGTCCACTATGGTGGCGATGGGATGCCTGGTGTTTGCATATGCCCAGACTAGAGCCTTGTGCTCTACAGGCAGACTATATGAGCTATAACTGTAATGGACTAGCTGTCAGGCTGGGCATTGCATCACCAGCCACTCCCTGTGCCTTGCTAGAGGACTTATGATGGAGCCATCTCTGTGTGCAGTACTAGGTCTCTAGGTGGAAACCCAATATGCTAGACTGGAGAGTCTAGTGGGTGATAGCATGACTACTTATACTACAGGAGTGCGCGCACAGACCATGCAGTGCTGCCCTATACTAGGAAACTACCTGTAAGACATACTACCACAAGGCCGACTGTAATGGCTCATTGGATAACCTCTCTGACGTAAGGCCCTGCGACTACTCCGCAAGCCTGGCCATTGCCGAGGTGATAGCAACTGCTACAATAACTATATATAGAAGGTCTGATATGAGGGCAGTGAATGGTGTATCATACCCTATTACTATATTATTCAATGGCATTGGCCTTGTGTATACAATAGTCCATTGTGGCTATGTAGTCTAGGCCACTCCAGACCCTTCCTATTCCGGACATATTGCTTAGCCAGTGATAACCCTTAGCTAACCCTTATCCTTTCCCATGGCTAAGTCCACATGAGATTAGCTATGCCCATATCTGAATGCTAGGTTTATATAGTGTTTGCTATAGCTGGCTTTCAAGTGCATTCTTCCTCTGAATACCCTTTCCAATGGACCAGATACTGGAGACCTCTTCCTCTGAGGCAGGAATTGACTATATAATCAACTTTCCATTCTTTCTGACCTTTATTATCCACTTCTACTGGATTAGGGGCTTGCACTGGTTGTCCTTCTAGGTATTCCTTATAAGATTTAATGTGACTTACATTTACAATCAGATGAATACACATGCTTGCTGGTAATTGGAGTTGCACTGCATTATCTCCAATGAGCTCAATGATCTCATAAGGACCAATATATCACTCTGTTAATTTACTGGATAAGCACTCTGAGTGCCTAAGATCTAGATGGGCCATGGAGAGCCAAACTTTGTCTTCAATCACAAACTCTGTTGGTGATCTTCAGCTACAACCCCACATGACCATTCAATCACATGCCTTCATCAGGTGATCCTGAACACTAGTGAAGGTACCAGAAAAGTCCTTGGCAAATTCTTCAGCAGCTGGTGCCTTTGCCATTCCTGGTTCTATCCCCATCTGAGGATGATATGAACATGTGACATCAAATGGTGCATGTCCTGTTGCTAAATGAATTCTCAAGTTGTAGTTGAATTGGGCTAGGCTTAGCCACTTGCTTCAATCCTTCTGCTTCTCTGCTGTAAACAACTGGAGATACTGTTGAAGATCTCAGTTGACTCTCTCTGTTTGCCCATCTGTTTGCAGGTAGTATGCTATACTCAGCTTCAGCATGATCTGTAGCATCTTGCATAGATCTTACATAATCTGTAAAGCGAACTGCAGTTCTCAATCTGATACAATGGACTGGGGAAGGCCATGGTGCTTTCATATGTGATCTCAGTAAAGCTTAGCTGTTTTGAGAGCCATAACTGTCTTGTTCATGGGAACAAAGATGACTTCTTTTGAGAATTGATTAATGATTATGAGAATGCTATCAAAGCTATTACTAAGTGGCAGATCTGTGATGAAATCTGCACTAATCTCTTCTCAAGGTGTGTAAGGGGCATCAAGGAAGTAAATTAAGCCACCAGGGGGCTTATTCAAAGGCTTCATTTGAACACACCTGTCACATTGGGAATAGTAATCTATTATGTAACCCTTTATCCCAGGCCACCTATAATACCTTGAGACTAGCTTGTAGGTTTTATCCATGCCTCCATGCCCTGCAAGGGTCAAGTCATGATATAACTGAATAACTTGTTGCCATAATGGTCCTTCTAGAATCAGGATCTTTCCATCTAGCAACTGGATCTTGATGGGCAAGCCTTGTGCTTCTTTAATCTTCCCAAGAAGGTCTTCTTCTTCAGTATAAACCCATACTGGAACTGATCTACAGATCTTTGACTTAGGTATCATTACAACACCCTTGTTGTCCTCTTCTATCCTAATAGCATGATCTTCTCTTCTTGAGAGAGCATCTGCTTTTCCCATGGAAACTCCTGGTTTCTTTACTAATAGGAAATCAAATCGGGAAAGGTACTGCACCCAGTGTACTTGCCACCTATTAAGGTTTTGGCTTTTCATAAAATACTGGAGATTTGTGTAATCTGATCAGATCTCAAACTGGTGTTTAGCGCCTTCTAAATGGTGATGCCATTGTTCTAAACTGTTTATGATGGCCAGCATCTCTTTGTCTGCAACTGGGTAGTTACATTGTTCTGGCATCATTGAACTTGACATGAAAGCTACTGGGTGCCATTTGTCATCTATCTGTTGACTAAGGACTGCTCCTATGGTAAAATCAGAAGTGTCACATTCCACTCGGTAAGGGGTTTCCTCATTTGGATACATTAATACTGGTGCCATGGTAAATGACTTTTTCAACATATCAAATGCTTCTTGCTCTTTTTTGATCCAGACAAATGGTCTATCCTTCTTGGTTAGGTTATTCAACAGCCTGGCCATTATGGCAAAGTTCTTGATGAATCAACAATAGAAATTAGCAAAACCAAGGAAGCCTCTTACTTCCTTGACCATGGTAGGTATTGGCCAATCAAGCACTGCTTTTGTCTTGTCATCTGCCATATATATTCCTTTAGGTATAACAATCATACCCAGCATTTCAACTTTTCTCACAGAGAAGAAACACTTTTCTGGTTTCACAAATAGATCGTTTTCTTTTAGTCTCCAAAAGACTTCCTTGACCACTTTATTGTGATCCTCTTGATTATCCAAGAATATGAAAATGAGAAGATCATCCATGTATACAATGCATACCTGGTGCATATCATAGAAGATATCATTTATCATATTTTGAAATGTGGCTGAGCTATTGCTCTGCCCAAAGAACATGACCAACAGTTCAAAACTGCCATAATATGTGGTAAATGCTGTCTTCCATTTATCTCCTTTCTTCATTTGGATATTATTGTACCCCCATCTCAGATCCATATTTGTAAACATCTTTGCTCCTTTGAGCTTGTCAATGAGATCTGATATTAGTGGAAGGGGATAACTATTCTTGACTATCCAGTCATTTAGGTACCAGTAGTCCTGGACCATTCTCTTTTTGCCATCCTTCTTAGGTACAAAGAAGACTGGTAAAGTCATTGGTGATTTGGATGGGTGGATATAGCCCTTCCTCAATTGTTCATCAATGAAATCATCAACTTCTTTCCTCTCTTTGGGTGACATAGAATAGAGTTTGGCCTTCCTGGGCATAAAGCCAGGTTTAAGATCAATCCTGTGATCCCAAGGTTTGTGTACTGGCATCCTTTCAGAAGATTTCTTTGAAAAGATATCATAGAATTCGTGCAGGTACTGTTTTGGGACAAGTTCTTCAACAGTTGCTTCTCTTTTCTCAGGGGGTCTATCTAAGGCCTTAATCTTCGGATAAATGTGGGATGCATTTTCTATTTCTTGATTGATCAATGATCTCATGAATACCATTCTATCTCTAAGAAGATAGCAGCTTCTTGGGCATCTCTGAAGTTTTACTTCTCTGGTGATCCAATTAATCTCTAGATTGTGCTTCTCTAGCCATGTGAATCCTAAGATGAATTGATTCTTTCCCAAGTCAGTTATCTCTGCCATAATCTTCTCTCAATGTCCTTGATAATCCATGATTAATTCTGCTGAATGGGTAATATCTCCCACAGAATTCTTGGTACTGTCAATGTTAAAGACAGATATAGCCTTTACTAAAGGTACCATCTTTACTCTATTTTCTTTGGCCCACTTCTGATCTAGGAAGCTTCCATTAGCTCTGCTGTCTAGGAGTGCTTGGATTTTCTTTATTTTCCCCTTTTCAGTAAGATTAGAGATCTGTACCTCAAGGTTTATCTCTTTTTGGTAATTTATATTGCATACTAGGATTCGCTTAGAAAAATCTGAATTCATTCCATACTTTTTTTGTATTTTTGTTGTGATCAAATTAAGCCTGGATTCCCATCCAGCATGCTCATCTTGAGATATGGTCTTGGTTATGGATTTGATTCCTGTACTACCAAAAGCTCCTTCTCCTTACTTGGTTTCTTCTAGTGAAGCCACTTTGGATAGTGGTGCCATATTGATCTGCTCTACTACTAGTTGAGTGATTCTATCTCCTATGGCTACTGGGAAATCTTCTTTTCCATGGTTAAATATACAAACATAAACATCTCCTCTGTAGTCCAAATCAATCACTCCTGCTCCTATTCCTATTATCTTTTTTGAGGCTAGATCACTTCTTGGTGCAACTCTTCCATAGAACCCTTCTGGAATCTGGACTTGGATATAGGTGTTCACAAGTTCTTGTTGTCCTGCAGGGATCTTGGTTTCTTCTGCTGCATATAAGTCATGTTCTGCAGTGGTTTTTGATCCTTGAGTCAGAATTCTAGCTTTCTTGGAGGTTTTTCATATTTTTATGGGTTTTAGGGTTTTTGTAAGGGAATAAATGTCCAATACTAGGTCGGTAGTACATTCTAGCTCACAGTGGTCATTGCCATTGTCCCTATTATCCCCTAAAGGGGTATATTGATTCTGAAAATTAAATAGCTCCTATCCATAGGCCTTCTGAGATTCCAGATTCCTCAGTTGGCTTGTCCTTTTCCCTTTCAATCTAGTGCTATTGCATCCTTGATTGCTGCTATGGCAGCTTCTGGGTTGAGATCTTTGACTAGTTTGGCTATATCTAGTCTTTGTTGGTTGTCCCAGCTTACAGCCACTCAATCTGGGACTATAGCTATCAAGCTAGGATCTGAATCCATTGCTTGTAATCTCTTTCCTTTGGCTCTTCCTTTGGTTCTTTTGGAGCAGCCCTGCCTATGTCCACCATTATAGAAATGGCACTCAGCACATTTCTTATTCTTCAGCTTGGTACAATCTCTTGCAAAGTGTTATCCTCTGCAATTAAAGCAGCGGTAGGACCAGTACTCTCATGAGGAACTAAGTCATTTAAAGTCCAATACTATACAGAGCTTAGGCAAGAAAGTGACACGGTCATGTGATGCGAAAGCTGACTAAGCCGTGAAATTGTTACAATGACTGGCTAGAAGCAGGAATAAACAAGGACATCCAAAAAGAGTTGTTTATGCATGGCAAATGAAGCCACAACTTTCTCCAACTCTGGACCAACATCCTGGAGATTGGACAAGCCTTAGACATCTTTAACATGGCTGAAAAGGGAGAGGGGGGCGCATTCTATAATAACACCCAAAAAGGAAGGTTCTTAACATGTCAATGGGATCCAAATGCTATGGATATGGATGCAATAAGAAAACCCTCATGCTTCAATTGCAAAGGTGACCATTTAGTCAAAGATTGCAAGAAGCCAATGATTCAATACCCTGAGTGCAAGTTCCTTGGTGAAGGGCATAGGTTTTCTTGCAAGAGAAAAGAAGCAAAGAAAACCACTATATGAGCAATGGATAGTGGTAATGGAGAGGAAACTAGTCCAGCAGCTAGCTGGGAAGATGAAGAAGAGTGAAGCCAATACCTTGCTATACAGCTTAGGCTTAGGCTCACACTAGTACTGACTTAGGAGATCAGAATATGAGATAGAATGTGACAAGACTGAACTGAGTCTTGCACTATGGATTGCATGGGTTTATATACATCTACCTACAGTGCACAGACCACCTTAGGGCTGGCATGATGTCTATATAAAGAATACAAAGAACTACATATATGTGCATATTGCATACATCATAGAATGTTCTAGAAAGAATGATGTTATAGATCTAGGCTTGCACAGCAAACTATTAGTAAGCAGTCTAGGTGTAGCATACACTGGTATGCTCAGCAATGGCCAGCATCGTGGAGGTGTTGTGGAGCTTATGAGATAGCTCTGACATAAAGATACGACTTGATAGGACCTAGTGTACCAGGGTAGTTACCTAGTTAGGATAGCCGGCAATGGTCCATGCACAAGGCCCTGTAGTATATAAGATACCGCAATAGGTCCATTGAGCCTCAGCTCAGAATATTGGACTTCAAGTCTAGTATCCCACAGGATGATGGCCTGGACATAAGCCCACTAAGGTGGCACAAGGGTGGCTAGTAATGCACATGCCTAGCCTAAGTGGCTTGCCTGCTACACTAGGTCCTTAAGTAAGCATAATTGTGTAAAATGAGCCATGTCCATTGTCATGTGACCGTGAGGTCAACCCTAACCATTCTATGGTTAAGTCAAAAGTTAGGTGGAAAAAGACATGTTTTCAACACTATCCTCTGTCTAGAATCAGATGATTGAGGAATGTTGTATTCTTTTGACCATATCCCATCAGGATCAATCTCTAGTCTCCTGACAATGGGTGGCGGTGCTTTGGTAACATTTTCCAATTTTCTCCAAGGCATATTATGAAAGTCCATGTGCATAATCCACATCCATCTAGAAGCATTGGGGTTTTCTTTGTGGAAGTCGTGAATAGCATCCTTGGTGTGTAATAAATTACTTTCAGGTTCCCAAGTGTGATCTTCCTCAAGGTACCCTCTCCAGTGAACTAGGTATTGAAGTCCCCCTCTTCAGAGACAAGAAGCTATGATCCATTCAACTTCCCATTCTTCAAAACCTTCTTTATCTGTTGAAAACATGACTTTTCTAACCTAACTTTTGACTTAACCATACAAATGGTTAGGGTTGACCTCATGGTCACGTGATAATGGACATGGCTCATATTACACAATTATGCTTACATAAGGACCTAGAATGCTTACTAATAGTTTGCTGTGCAAGCCTAGACCTATGACATCACCTTTTTTAGAACATTCTATGACATATGCAATATGCACATATATGTACTTCCTTGTATTCTTTATATAGATATAGTGCCAGTGTAGCGCACAGGCGCACACACGGCAACGGCCGACGCCGCGGAGTAGCCGCGCTGATGACGATGGACTTATTATATAAAGATACGCATTGATAGGACCCAGTGTACCAAGGTCCTTACCTAGTTAGGGTAGCATAGCATGGTCCGTGCGCATGTGCCGGCCATATAAGTAGCTCTGCAATAGCCCTCCAAGACCCTAGTCTTGGATATTGGGATGTACGCTAAGTCCTAGTAGTCCGCAGGCTAATGGCCCTGGCTAAGTCCACTATGGTGGCATATGGGTGGCTGGTGATGCATACGCCCAGCCTAGCAGCTAGTCCGCTACAGCCAGCCCTAAGGTGGTCTGTGCACTGTAGATAGATGTATATAAACCCATGCAATCCATGGCACAAGATTCAGTTCAGTCTTGTTGCATTCTACCTCAACTACTGTTCTCCTAAGTCAGGACTAGTGTGAGCTTAGATCTAAGCTGTATAGCAATGGGTGTAGGCTTCATTAGACTGAACTAAACCATTGTCTACCCTCATACTTTACTCATAATCTTACCTTTGACTTCAGTCATTGTTACACATGGACCCCAGCATTAAGGGGATAATAGCCGGACCTCAGGCTTAAGAGGATTACCTACTCTTCTACATACCTCTTCTTTTTTAAGTAAAATGCTCCAGATAGGGAGTCAAAGCAGAGATGCACTTTAGGCTCTCTGGGGATCAACTTGCATGTTGATAATCGGTTAAAGCCAGTCCCACATACAATAGTTCTTTTTTTTTGATCTTCAGATTGCAAGTCTGTGACTTGCATTTTTGCAATAGTAGGACTGTCAAGCAGGCTGTTGGCTTGAAGTCACCTGGAGGGAACGCAGTTCTCCAGGCATAGTTTACTTTTGCACTTGCAACACTATAGTATTATGGATGGTCGCTTTCACCGCCTATCATCATGAGGCTCCCAAGCCTACCAACTACCTGGGTCCATTCAGGAGAAGTCCTTTTGACCCAAACAATGACAATGAAAGGGACTTTTATCCCGAACAACCTCTAGCAGATCTACCCATAGATCCATATTACAACAAGCTAGAGTTTGAAGAACTTGTACTATGGTACTCAGAGCAGTTTGAAGACGAAGTCTTGGCTGCAGATTATGATATTGAGGATGAAGACAAAGTCCTGATAAAATAAGAAAGTGTCGAACCAGATCTCAAAGCTCACAATGCCCCCTTCCCTCATTGAGCTCGACAGGCAAATCAATGCTCTGATCGCTATATTGAACAACATCAACAAAGAGCTGCAGCAGCTCTAAGAGAGGGTCTGGATCACCGAGGCAGAAACTGGACATGCAAGAGAAGACACACAAAGAGCCAGAAGGGAACTGGCCACTATGCAACAAGGGCAAGCACTGGCTGCACCCACTCAGGCCGCCACTATGCCAAGATTTACTAAAAAGATCGATCCAATCCCCAACCCAGGGAACTATAATGGGTCCCCACAAAAGTTTGAGAATTGGTGAGCTAGGATAAAAATATTTGTAACTAGAAATCCAGAAGCCTTTTATACATTGGAAGAGAAGGGATTTGGAATACTTACTTGAATCGGAGATATTCATAAACCCAAAATGACTTTGGCTCTTACATGGGCCAAAATAAAAATGGCACAATATGAAAAGGAGGATAACCAAGGCAATAAGCAATGGCCAAGCCTTGAAGATTTGGAAAATGAGCTTCAGCTCAGATTTCTCACAGGAAACTGACAAGACATCATCGTTAAAAAAATGAAGGCCTGTGTCCAAGGAAGAAATGAATGGACACACACCTACCTGACAAGGTTCATCAGATTATACGAAGAAGACCTTGTCAGTGAGAAACAAGCTTGTGACTGGCTCGAGGCAGGTGTCAATAAGGACATCAGAAAAGAGCTCTTCATGAGAGGGAAGAGGACCTATAATTTCCTTTAATTACACACAAATATCCTAGAAATAGGACAAGCTTTGGATGCCTTTCATATGGCCAAAAAAGGAGAAGGGGGTGCATTCTACAATAATGCCCAAAAAGGATGGTCCTCAATGCATCAATGGGACTCAAATGCCATGGACATAGACACAGTAAGAAAGCCATCTTGTTTCAATTGCAAAGGTGACCATTTGGTCAAAGATTGCAAAATACCCAAGATCCAATGCCCTAAGTGCAAGTTCCTTGGTGGAGGGCATAGGTTTTCATACAAGAGAAGAGGAACAAAAAAGACTGCTGTACAAACAGTAGATAGCGGTAATGATGAGGAAACTGCACTGGTGACTAGCTGGGCAGATGAAGAAGAAAGGGTTACTTCCAGGACCTGTGACATCAGAAGACTTACAAAAGGCAAGGACTTGGATGTAGCCATTGCCGCCCTTCTCAATGCCTGAAATATCTGGGACAAAGCTGTCATCATCGGGAAGGAAAAAGGAAAGGCCAACTGATCAATCTGGAAGATCAGAAGGCGAAGCATCATTTCTTGAACACAGTTTCATTGAATCATTTTGCGATCTTGAGTGATCAACCATGTACAACCAAAGGAAAGGATATGGACATCTATTTCTATAATACTACATTGCTACCAATATCAGTTAAAATATTAGAAAATGGAAAAATATCAGCTAAATGCTCTGAAAGAGCCACAGGACACGATCTCTACACTGCAGAAGAAGCAGTCATACCTGTAGGAGGAAAAGCACTTGTGGATATGAAAGTCCAAATCACTATTCCCCATGACTTCTATGGAAGAATTGCACCCCGATCAGGATTAGCTTCCAAGAAGATGATCACTACTGGAGCTGGAGTAATAGATTCAGATTACCAAGGAAACATTTTCATACTATTATTTAACCACAGACTAGAGCCATTTCAGATCAAGTTGGGAGATAAGATAGCCTGTTGAAAATGCCATATTTTTACCTTTACAATGGTGTTACTTCTTCATGTCACATGACCTGTGGCAGTGCTGATCACGTGACTTATCATGTGACTTGAGGCTGTACCTCTTTAGTCAGCAAAGGCTGTGTCATGGCTGTGCTATGACATCATAATGATATCATGGTCTAGACTGATCTAGCCTTACACAGGTATTTAATTACCATCATAGAACCTTCTGGAATGTTCTATTATTATAGACTTATATAGTTAGTGTGTAGATTCACATGCCAGCCCTAAGCTGGTCTGTGCACTGGTCTGTACAGTATATAAGCTGTCAATGCAATGCCCAAAGACTCTAGTTTAATCTTTGTGGCATTCCAGCTACACTTCTCAACTCTTATAGTTAGATCTTAGTGTGGGCCTAGGCTAGCACTGTATAGTGTGGCTGTCAGCTTCATTAAGACTAAACTACCATCACTTCTACTCCCACACTCTTCATTCCATACTCACTTCTATACGTGGATCCCAGTGTTAAGGGAATCATAGCCAGACCTCAGGCTTTAGGGGATTTACCATTACTTCTACCTACTCGCCATTTGGCAAAACCTTTTTAAGTAAAATGTCCCCAATAAGGGATTAAAGAGCAGTTTACCCTTAGGGCCTGCTGGGGTCTCCTCAAGCAGAGATAATCGATTAAAGTTGGCCCCTTTATGATAGTTCTTCTTTATTGATCTTCAGATCTGATGCTCATGACACCAACTTTTCACTTTAGTAGTCACTGCTTGGAATGGCTATTGGCCAAGAGTGGTCAGGAGAGAACACAGATCTCCTGATATAGTTACTTTTTCATTTTTACATATGGATGTTCTCCTGCTCCCCAAGTCCAGGCTTCCAAGAAGCTCTTAACACTCAGCTTTCCCAAATACTTGAGTTCTGGGAAAGGTTCCAACTGAAACAAGTCAACCCAAATGATACCAATCAGGGCTTCGACTTCTATTCTTCTCCACCCCCTGCCAAAAGAAGACCAACCTCACTGGTTGAAAAAAGAGACAAAGTCCTAGACTTTGAAGACCTGGTCATTTATAGGCCAGAATTGTTTAAAGATGAAGTACTCAATACTGGAGACTTTGAAAAAGACATAGAATTAACTCTGTCTATTAAAAAAGAAACCCCTACCCCATTCATCCCTCTGCCACCCTTCTATATTCTCCTTCCATGCTTAAAAGATATCAGAAGTCAACATGGGACCAATCACTCCAACTCAGGAGGAGTTTGAGCAAATGAGAAGAGCATTCGCGGACCTAAAGCGAATGCTCGAAAGAAACCAAGCAGATGCACAGGACACAAGAGAGAAAGTTGAGAAACTCGAAAGAGCAGGAGTGGGGTCAGCAGGACAAGAAGTGGCAAGTGCTATTCCTAAATTTCAGAAAAAGATAGAACCTGTACCTGATCCCAGGAAATACAATGGAAAGAGTTTAATGTTTGAAAACTGATGAACCCATATGAGGGTCTATTTAAATCAAAACCTTGAGGGATTCCCAACCCTTCAAGACAAAGGCTACAGAATCCTCATGAGAATAGGGGATGCTGAAAAAATGGAAACATATGGAGCGCTCACCTGGGCACAAATAAAGATGAAAGAATATGGAATGCTGGACACCAACGGCAGAACTCATTGGCCCACAATCGATATGTGGGAAGTAGAATTAAGGGCCCACTTCATAGTAGGAAACCAAAAGGACATTGTCTAGCAAAAAATGTAGCAATGTCAACAAGGACCAAGAGAGTTTATACATGCTTTCTTAACAAGATTCGGGGGAGTATACAACTCTACATTAATACCAGAAGAGATGGCCACAAGGTGTGTCAAAGAAAACATTGCAGAAGATATTCAAATGCAACTATTTCTGACAGGAAAAAGGTCCCAAAACTATAACCAGTTAAGGGACAATATCATCATCATCGGTCAAGCCCTGGAAGCCTTTAAAATGATGAAGGCCAAAAAGAGAGAGGGAGGTGCATTCTCCAGTAACACCTACAAAGGAAAAGCAAAGGACCCCAATGCCATGGACATTGACACCATTGATACAAGGTGAGAACGTTCTCAAGGATGCTTCAATTGTGGTACTAAAGGCCATATGATAAAGGACTGCCGAAAGCCGTCCACACAGTGCCCTGAATGCAAATTCAGACAAGAAGGCCACTGCCAATTGCTCAAAATGAAAAAAAAACCATATAAGCTATGGATAGCAGTGATGTGGAGGAATCTGAACAGGCAGCTGGTCCATCTTGAATGCTGCAAAGGGCTGCTGTTGCATGGGACGACAAACAGCAGCTTGACATTGCCACCCTGGTCAAAGGGCTAAGTTCAGAACAGGCCATTGTGGCCTTAAAAGATGTCATGGCATTGGAGAAGAAGGGAAAAGGGCGAGCCAACTGAGGAATCCAGAACCTCAGAAGGTGCCAGGTAATTATTTTCAGAATCATTTTGATGCCCTAAAGGGGCTTGACAGGGACTATAGTGATGCCTATAGTGAGTATAATATAGAAAATGTAGTAAACAATAAAAAAGGGATCCCATGTAAGATAGTAGGCACTAACGGACGCATACCAGTACGTAGTACTGATGGAGCTGCTGGCTTCGATGTGTATGCTGCAGTAGAGGCAGTAGTACCAAAGGGGGGGAAAGCACTTGTTGACACTGTGATTCAAGTTGCAATCCCTAACGGTTTCTATGGAAGACTTGCGTTCCAATCCGGGCTTGCTTCCAAGAAATCAATCGAAGTTGGAGCAGGCGTTATTGACTTGGACTACAAAGGAAATGTGTTTGTCCTTTTATTTAATCATAGCAATGAGGACTTTAGTGTATCAGTTGGGGATAGGATAGCTCAACTGATTATTGAACAGATTGGTACCCAACCCCTGGAGAGAGTTAATGATTTAGGAGATACCAGAAGGGGTGAGAAGGGATTTGGCAGTACCAGTATTCAATGTACCACTACAACCGAGACTGGGACCCCTTGTGGGCTCGCTGCACAGGAATGCAGGCTTAATTCAGTCAAAATAAAAACAAAAAAAGAAGATAACCAAAATCCCCTTGATGTTCCGGATCAAGTTTGGGTTAGAAACCTAAAGCACCAATGGGAGCTAACCTTGACAGTATCTATTGCTTTACCAACTGAAAAGGGAGATATGAGAAAAGTAGACACTCTACTGAATAGCAGCGTGAATGGAATGTTCATTGACAAAACATGGGCATGGAGTCATGGAATTCCACTCCAACGACTGGAAAAGGAAATACCAGTCTTCAACATCAACAGAACAAAAAATTCAGCAGGAAATATCACACATACCACTGAATTAATAATGGATTATGAAAGACACAGAGAATGGATCACTGCCAAAGTCACCGACCTAGGAAAGAATAACTTCATCCTAGGATACACATGATTAGAGAAGCACAACCCCTCCATTGATTGGCAAACAGGGGAAGTAAATCTCCATTAGTGCCCACAATCTTGTTACCTCCTTCGAGAATGAATGTGCTTTATGAGATTTTTACTGGATAAAGAAATAGATAATGCCCAAGTCATTTATCAAAAGATAAAAGCACTTGACAAAGATGTTAAACGAGAAACCACTGTGGATGAACTGATTCCACCACAGTACCTACATGACTATTATTCAGTCTTCTTGAAAGAATTCTCTGAGAGGATGAAGCTCTTAGCCTTCACCATATGGTGTCTAGCTTCAAGCCCACTGATACTAGCTTTAAGAGAATAGAGATGTAGGCTGAAATGCCACAAGAACTAGTCTGGAGTTCTTGGGCTCACTGTATTGCAGTATATATACTACAGCAATCTATGCTTACTACTAACTAATGACTAAAGATACGATCCGAGCATATCTACTGACTAAGTCAATGCACAGCATCGGTAATCTGCTAGGTAACAAGGTTTAATACTCACTATCTAGGTTTGCCATGAGGCACTGGCTTCTATCTAATGAAAGTGAAGTTGCTATCAAGTGGTAATTAACTGTCTGTAGCGGATCAACCGCTAGGCAAGGCAACGCGCCGAGCCATGACCTTCGCCTTAGCCTCACAGCTAAGGTCTTATCCCAGGCCACCATCAGAGCTACTAGAGTATTAGGCGTAAT
>JBBPKE010000667.1:0-14060 GCA_038089095.1 Tylopilus orsonianus | reverse complement strand
GCCAGCAACGGCCCGGCCCGGCACAGCCCTGCTGCGCTTTGTCCTTGAGGCTTGCCGTACCTCCGCAATGAGGTCACTTCCATGGCCATCACCCTAAGCCTTGCCCCAGAGCCCCTTTGGCCTGTTCGACTTGATGTGCTGTCCCATCGAAATCGCCCGGAGATCCTAGCCCAACGACTCCTTACGAAGTTCTGAAATTGATCGATTCGAACTCGTGTATTGTATGGAATTACAAATCCAACGCATGTCACTACAAATCCACCATGGAGTGCAAGGAAAAGTGTTCCCAAAGATCGAGGGATAAAGCTGCCACTAAGTAAAGTCTAGTCTCTTTCTGTGTAGGTGCAATCGTTACGTGTCACAATGGCCTGGTTGCTAGTGCGAGAACTGTAACAATGATGACTGTTCTGCAGCGAGGAGTATACATTTTCTAAATTCCCTCTAGTCAAACCTATTAAAGATTGTGGTCGTAATGGTTGGAAAGTAACATATCCGAACGATGTTAACTCGCTTACGCAGGACAAGCCTCTGAGAAACGAGAAGCCACTACGCTTGGTTTGAGGTGGTTCCTGGTACACTGCTAACGGCGGGTCTGGTTGCCCGCGAGGTACGAGCCTCACGTCGAATTAGCGCGAGACGAAAGAAATTCCAAGTTTCCCTACCCCCCCTTAATATTGAACAGCTTGGAAAGACAGCTAGGCATGATGGTACTAGTAGGAAAATATCCTGTGCAACCGTTTACGAATAGATCACTGTCATTAATGGCTCTTCGACGGGTACAAACTTACTGAAACTCGAGTCGGGCTCTCGCAAATGACGGCCCACTGAGACTTGGAGCTGCTGACAATGAGCTTGAGTTCAGGTTACAGTCCGAAAGGTTGGGGACATGCAAATTTTAATAGACTAGGAATGCAGTTCGCTCGTGCATACTTCGAGGCATGTGCTCAGCTTGCGTATTGCAGAAGTTCGGCAGGGCGCAGCAGGTGTCGGCGTGATTTTCCCAGATTCGAAAAAGGTACACCACGGTGTGGTATTATGTGTTGTCAACAGTCAACTAGACAATAGTACGGCTGCACTAGCACAGCATGCTTGGAAGTGGTTCTCAACTGAATCCTCGCGATGTGAACGGTATACAGGACTGATACAATTGACATAGGAAGTACAATGCAACAACACGAGCACGCTCATTTTTTTGAACGCCTTCCGTATTCTTCTCTTGCAGAGCTACCGGGTTGGGAAGGACTTCAAGATGGAACCATCAGCTAGCACATGGTGTCATCACGATGGAAAGCAACTGACGGGTGGGAACTTGACCGGTCCGTTCGCTTGCCATCAGTATTTGAACTAGCTTGCTGGGTGCTGGCGGAGCCCTTGTTCCTATGTTCCAAGCCTCCAGATGAAATTGCGATTTGAGGAGGGTAACATGTAGTGGCACACCTCTTGTCAGACCTCTGTGCTGCTACTTTCGGATCTTCTCGTTCTCCACGCTCAGTGAACCTCTTGTTACTAATATGCAGATGGTTTGTTAGTCAAAAAATAACAGGGGGTTAACCCACTTCTGGGTTGCACCCTCTGCAGGAGGCGTATAACTGCCGTCCGAGTCAGAATCACTGCCGGTTGATGCTCTGGTCGATCATCCAATTGCTTGAATGAATCAGAAGCGCTTGAGCTTACTCGAAATGCTCATGTGAATTGGAGCGGAGTGCTTCGTCAGAAGCCATTTCTTGAGAATGTTCAGTAAAGGATCAGTGTTAGAATCAGAGGATGCAAGAACCTTGAAGCACACAAGGACGCCTTTATGAGGCTAGGGATGCCCCCTATCACCATCAGCTTCGTGAGCCATTGATTGAGCGGCTAGGCTTGAGAAGTGGAAATAGAGTGAGCATGTGTTCTACTAAAGACGCTGAGATAACAGTGATAGGTGATCTCACTGAGTACCGAACCTTGGTTCCAAACCTTAACATGCAGGGCTCCCACGACTGGAAGCAAAGGCGAAAGCGAGTCTTTTCGAGTCAGCGAGAGGTTTTAGCACAAAGGAACAACAGAGGCGGCTTTGACGGTGTTCACCAACGCATCTTGATAACCGCAGACGATGCTGAATGTATATGGCATAATCCGTGACGCACGTAGTACAACATTGTAAGAATAAAGCCGAATCAAGTGACTCAGCTTGGCATCCGCAATAAGGGAGTTTGATAAAGGCTCGCCGTCCCAAAGTCGTAAGGGTAACGGATTCATTTCAACAATGACCCTGTCCTGGGTTTTGTGGATCAAATGTGTATCTTACGCCGCGCCGGTGGGAGCGCGAGTATGAATGGCGTGCTTCAAGAAGTCATGCCAATGAAGACATTGGACGCTCAAGAGAAACGTGATACATGGCTGGCAGAACCAATCGAAGCGCGTCATGTGGTTTGCAACTAGCCAACTTCTGTGACAAAGTGGGGCTGGTATTCACAGGTAACGGCCACCAGCAATCGAGAGCGTGCCATGTACTTTGTGAACGAGGCGAACTCGGAGCGCGTCATGTGGCTTGTAACTAGCCAACTTCTGTGACAAAGTGAGGCTGGTATTCACAGGCAACGACCACCAACAACGGAGAGCATGCCATGTGCTTTATAAACGGGGCGAACTTATTAGACCGTGTTCCGGCTTGCAAGCACCCCTCCAGCGGTGTTGGTTTCGGGAGACCAGCATGTTGTGACCCGTGATACACCGGCTTTCCCTAGGTCCCCGTGCATATTATGAAATATTAAATATTTCAGGCTTTTGCTGTAGTAATGCTATGCTAGCGCTTATGTAATCATCGAAATCTTGTGGAGTCCGATTTCTGATGCCAACCTTGTTTGTTCACGCTGTGGCCGGGACTCTTATGCTGTGTTCCAAATCGGGAATTCGGATCTGACTAAGGCAATATCTCAGGCCCTACATATGCTTTCCTGGACCACCATCAACTGTGCATTGTTTCCCCATTCTTCAAAATCAAGCATGCCCTGCAGACTCAACCCCGTGACTTCGATGAATACCTCCCGGTATGACAAACCTGGCGGGTGAGCAAGTTCAGCAATCCCTTGCGCAATGACTAATACTAGATCTGGCAGTATCCAACTCTGCCCTCAGTTTATCAGTCGCGGGCCAGTTTCCCGTTTTTGTAGGTCAGTCCAAGCATCAGGGAATACGTAAAGCAATTGGGTCTGACACAGCACCGGTATCAAGTACGTCATCGGCCTCGCGCTGGCAGTTCTACACACATCCAGAGGGACAACCATATTTTGCCCTGACGGGCAAGTTTGATTTTGCCGTCGTTACCGAGGCAAACGTCCGAGATGCACACACGGAAGCACGAATCCTCGATTGCCTTCAGGTTGCAAACAAGGAATTGCAATTGCATGAAATCAAGGTTCCTCTCGGCTGCGAATTATTTCTGGAGTTGGGAAATGACCCCGCATCTTGTAATTACTACTTTATTGATCATTCCCAAAAGAGTTTGTTCTGGCTAGAGGACCTGTGCACCGAATTCCTCGATATTCCGGTTGCAACGTCTCCCTCCCATCTCGGTAGGCTCAGTGCATGTCGATTGCTAGCTAGTCTGACGCTTTGACAGAAACAGCACTGGAAAGATTATATTGGGTGCACGTAGAGTTTTTCCCAATGCATCACGAGTCACATGAACTGGATTTTTCGCAAATCGTGAATGATCTCTATGATATCATTTCCCATGGTCAGGCAGGTAAGATTTGACTCACACACCACTTTGTTATCCCGCCGACAGACTCGGGCAATAGACAGATTGACATCACGGACTTCAACGTTTCCTTACACAGCAGACACGTGCAAGCAATTCTTGAAGTTGTTGGCGAGGAAGAGAGGTGGGCCAGTGCTATGCAATCCTGAGCTCTCTTAACTTCACGGCATTTCGTAGGACAGCGTGTGGACGGATACACTCTCTGTTTCGCTGGTAAGAGACAATTAAACTTACTTTTATATTCCTGATCGCCCTTGTCCAGCACGTCTCGCTAGTGCCATAAGTACGTTTAATCATTTTCGCAGGAATATACAGCCCCAAACAATATTCATTTGCAGTGGGTCACCGGTTTACTACGCTCTATGGCCAGCCAACTGCCCAGCTGGACAGACTCCAGGAAATGTTTCCTATTGATGTCATGGAACACAAGTGGTTGTCAGCTTTGCTGAACATCTTAATGTGGGGTGTTCCTCGGCATTACACTACACTTCTGGAAGACTTGTACGCTAATGAACAAGTATATGCGGATCAGTGGAAACAATTCATTTCCAACTCTCTCGCCGACTGGACAAATAGTTTATCCTGGGTATGTCGATGCTACCGTGCCAGGCTGACATTCCTAACGCTCGACTGCAGAGCTTGCCAGTTCTCATGTGAGCCAAACGGTGACTATTCGACAGCGAGTTCTCAAAAAGGGATCGTCTCCAGAGCCAGCATTCTCCTTGCTAACGTTCGTGGAGGTACCATATCCATGTCAGTCCCAGCGGCCCTTTCTTGCGCCGTCGGCATCGTCTCGGGGTCCTGTCTCCACCTCAGGCACCAGCCACTCGCGGATTCGAGCGCTGCGGTTGGCGTGAGTGCGATTTTTCCTATTCTGGTTAAACCTCACCTGAGGCCAACTGTGCTTTCTAGGCTCGGTACCTGAGCCTCGCAAAGTCGAACATCATCGGGTTTCTTCCCTTGTCTGTCGCGTTTAGTCTACCTCGGGCGGGTTACCTGTGGGGCGTTGGACTTCTCACAGCCCAGTTCCTTTTCGTCGTATCCCACAGTGTGAGCAAATTTGTCGCATTGGTTGCGGCGACCATCGTCGCCGTCATACTGACATTTATGACATGTGTGATATACCCAGAGGACGCGAGCATTACGTCGCTCTTTAGGTCCCCTCAGTTTTTTTGTTTGCGCCGTATATACGATCCAGACGCTCGAGAAGAAGAGCCGATGGTTTAGGCGTGCACCTGTTCTTGCTAGTTTGTACAAATATAATCAAGACTGTGAGAAGAGGTGCCTTGTCAAATTCTTGGTACGCACCTCTCGTGAGCATCCAAGTTACTTCGACAATCGCCTCTTTGAACCGGACCCAAGCTCGTGATGTTGTGAGGTGTACATATTGTGTATGCGGTATGCCATGTCTCGTACTGTACTTTTATGCTTACTTTTTGGCACCCTGCTTGATACTGATGTATTCTTGTATTCTTGTCTCCATACCTATGCCACTAGTACATCTGCGCTCGTCCCGACGAGCGCGCTATATTAATACAGTAGTTTTCTTGATCGGCCATCACTCGCTGGGGAGCATACTCAAATGTTGCGTAAACCGGGTGGACCATCGGTCAAAGCATGGCGGATTCCAAGGTAGGTAAAGGAGACGACGCCCACTCGCGATCATCCATGTCCAGTGGGCCCCAGAAAGCTGGAGGAGTGGGCACGTGATAGCTAGTCGTACAAACGGATATATACGCAAGAAGGTCGAAAGTAAGCTAGTTCACAATCAAACAACATCGTGAGGAGGCAGGGGGGTCCGTCCAAAAGACGAGGACGAATCCAAACGAGATCAAAATCCGCTCAAGCTGACCTCGCTCCGGTTCGAAGGTGTGCGTGCAGCGAGGGGAAGGGGCAGCGGGGAGAGGTGATTCGTGGTGCCTTCTTTGAGACGCGCTTCTCGAGCGTAGGCTTGCCGCACGTAGGCGTACCGCTGAAAGTGATTGAGCGCTTGCAGAAACATCACGCCGACCTACAACCAAGCCAGCAGGGTAAGGAAGCTTGAGCTACGCAGGATGGATCGACTGACCGAATGTGCTCTCAGCTCGTTGAAAATGTCCACCATCGCGTCGCGCACAAACTCTTGCTGGTGGAACAAGCAAAAGCTCAGAGGCTGTAATCCTCCAATGTGCGAAGGCGTATGCGCCAACAACTACACAGTCATCGCATAGACTCCATGGTATACGAAAAGACGGCATACCTCGACCACCTGTTCGTACGTTCGTACGTGCTCCAGGATGGTGCGCACGATCAGCTCGACCTCGGCATCAGGTATACTTTTCACAAGACGAAGGCGGGAGAGTTGATGCCCGAGATCGAACCCTTGGATTGCATCCGTGGCGCGATGCTTTGAAAACTCCTATCTCTCCGTCAGACATCAAACGAATCATCGTCACATCCGACATACGACAGTGCAATATTGATAGACCTTGGTCCTTCGCCATTCTTCGATGCGGCTGGCGTTGGCAGCCAGTTCCCTGACGGCCACGGTTTCGTCGGAAAATACGACGCCGCTCCCCAGCGATCCTTCCGTGAAAGGAGTGCTCGGGAACCCCAAGGTCGTCGAACCTGTAGCTACTTCCTCGTACCTCGATGCAAGCCGCACGAATCGACCGACATATTCGGCGAACCGCAACCTCACCAGCGTCTCGCCAAAGTGCGACGTGATAGCTGAAATCAACTGAAAATGCAACAGATCAATCTGTGCATCCCCCCAATCGGAACGTACGTACGTCCTCGATGAACAAGTTATCCAAGTTATCCGGTCGTGGTGCAAAATCTGACTTTTGGGTGGATTGACCCCCATCTCGCGTGGCTATCCGCGCGATCTCCTCTTCGCTCGTCGCCGAGTTCTCAGCACGCATTACGCCTGTGCGAGCGATTAGGGGAATAATAGCCGGAGGCGTCGCCGCCACGGGAAAACTAATGTGAATATCCTTGGAGACCACCACACGACCAGTCCCGACGTCCATCAACAGGTCCCACGATCCCGACGTTTCAAAGATCGGGTTCGTCACGCCTGCAATGTATGCCGGTCTGTATATCCGCATGCCATCAACATCCGCACACGCTCTCCATGACCCACTCACGTTGTCACCCAGTCTTCGCCCCCCGCCAACCCAGCGTATGGAAACGCACGTTCGATGAAACCCCTCAGGACTGCTCCGCATCCTGAACCCAATGCACATGCTGACAAGACATAGTTGGCCACTTGACCTGCGGGTATGTTATGACCTAAAAAAAGGATACGCTTTCCAGTGACAAGTGCATTAAAGAGAATAATTATGGGATGAGTGGAATTTCCGTTTGTGTGTAAATGCGGATGGTGCGGTCCAGAAACGGTCACAAGCGGTGCAGAGAATGTCTGTATTAACTGAATTAGGGAATACTGAAAAGGCGTCAGTCCAATGTCACCCGAACAAGACAGGGACTGACATCACCGACTTCCTCGGGAAACGTGGCAAGCGGAAGCTTGATGGGTAGTTGGTGTCCTTTGTAAGCTATAGTTGTTTGAAAGAAATGGGTATCCTTCGATAATCCAGAACGCAAATGCGGGTCCGAAGTTGTGGGTATCGCGCCACCATACGCATTATGATTATGTTCTCGAGCGAAACCGTGGGACGAGGCAGACGACGCGTCAGTCGACCGGCGGCCTCGACCGGTCTGTGTCGAAGTCACGCTCCCCGGTCCACCTCCGATCGCGACGCCAACCTGGTTGTCTAGCAGGCCGCTCTCATCGCCAACCCAAACCGCACTCCCGCCCAGAGAAAACGACGAATCAGACGGCGAGGACGGGTTGGGTTGGTGCAGATGCGAACTCGCAACGCTACTCTCCGTCGCCGAGCGTTCCCGCGTACCCTCGGGGTGTGGCGGAAGACGCCGAAGAAGCATCCCATCCTCGCTCGAATGCGACCCCGTCGACGACGTGGTCTTGTGCTGCTTTCCGTGGGAGCCGCTCGGATTGGACGTATTGTCGGACGCTTTTGGGCTGCCAAACTTTTCGCCAAAGATGTCTTTGCGCTCGGACGCGCGCATAACGAGCTTTTCATACCGGGTCAAATCGGGAGCGCCAGTCACGTCCATGGAGTTGATGGCGTCAAAAAGACGGGCCAAACAGTCCTGCGACGGATTAGCAAAGTAGTCATCCAGAGCGAGCAAGAGGACAGGCTGTCATGGGGGCATGGGATGAGCAGACAGGACGAGAACACGGCGACGACGGCTCGCCTTGAAGATCTGAATGAACGGATGGCGCGTACAAATCGCCATCGCTTTGACAACGGCACCTCTGTTGGAGAACGCGGGACGATCCGGATTAGAGACTCGTACTGGAGTGTTGGCGATTAGCTCGGACCGTCACGCACCTCCGAGCTGTCTTGTCGTGTTTTGTGCGGACCAAGTTGAGCACGTATATAAGCTCCGGACGACCGTCTGGGTCGCTTGAGAGATCATCGGAGGATTCGGGTGTCTCGAGGGCGAGGACGGGCGAGATGGCGTTGAAGGGGGTCTGGTTGAGAAAGAAGATGGTCCAGTCTTCAAAGTGTCGCTCTGCGCCGTCGGGGAGCATAAGGTTGGCCAAGAGTCTATCGGTGGGGCGATCAGCGGGTAGGTTTTCAAGGAGCGAGCCGGATGGTCTGACCCTTCGTCTGTCCCGAGCGGCTGGGGAAACTGGTAAGTAAGCTGAGCCCCACTATCGATGTCGAACTCTGCGAGGAGAACGAAAGAACAGTGGGGGCCCTTTGCAAGGGACATGGTGTCGAGTGTACGCGGAGTCGGTCGACGTGTGGTGCGATGAGAAACGTCCCGCGTCCGTGCACACTACAACTTCATTTTTGCCGTCCAACGTTCGGCCACACGTCCAATTCTTTTTGTCGTCCCCTGGAGATTTCCTTTTACAGTTCATTACCATCGACGATCGTCGTATATTATTGTCTATCAAAACTCTCCAAACATCTCTACCGCCCTATTGACCGCAGCCATCAGCTCCGAGAGACGAGCACGAAGCCGATCTTCAGAGGTCACGTCAGCAGCGGCGATCGTTCTAGCGCGCAGCGAGAGACAGAGGGAGGGAGCTACCCATGATCGTAGGAGCAGGAGGAGATGACCTGCCTTGGTCTCTTTCCAGCAACAGCAACCCCTTCACCCCGTCTTCGAGCTTCCCCTCACCCGACTGTGTTTCATGCGAGAGCCGTGCGTTTGCCCATACATACGTCCCGACTAGCGTCCGAAACAAGCGTCGCTTAAACTCTGCAGCGCAGTTCAGGTCGCGCGGTCAACAAAAGCTAGCATATATGCGCCCTGCGCATGAATATACCTTGCCTAAATTCTTCGTTCTTACTTGCCTCTTTCTCGGCACGTTGCTTGATCGTGACCGCAAACGCGTGAATGGCGTCCGTCGAACATTGCGCGAGGACTTCAGCCATCGTCACGTCCGAGTCCTGTCTAGTCGACTGAGAAGGTGGCTGCGAGGGCAGCTTTGGGCTCTGCAGCAAGTCCATGATATCGGCCGTCGCGTTGTCCGTTTCGTCGCCCATGTCTGACAGATGAAAGAATAGAAATTCGGCAGGCGATCACGTCGAGTTGGCGGATCACATGACTGGTCATGCTTCCAGGGAAAAAAATGCAAAAATTGTCATCATTTACACGAACCAACTCTACCATAGGCCACCCCGAGTCAGTTCCACCTCACCGTGGAGCAGGCAGTCCACTCGCTGCCATTCCAATCTCCGTGACCTCCGTAAGGGGATCTAGTTTTCCCTTGAATTCCGGCAAGAACGACGCATCCGTGTACGGGCAGTGGACCGATGGAGACCCCTTGTAAATCGGCGTATACGTGGCTGCACAAATATCAAATTCGGTGAACTCGTCGTAAGAGGTTTCCACCGCATTCCGAGGGTTGCGGTCTCCTGCCGCGATCCGTTGACGCGCCTGTGGAGAGTCGTGTCAGTTTGGTGTCACCTGAGGCAGCTTCTGATGGAACACACCTGCGCAACAATTTTTGGGTCAGGGTTGAGATCTAATAGACGTCTCGCAAACTTGGCAGCGGTGGCGTGGTTGTTGGCCTTGGCGAACGCCCCAATGGCACTGCGCAAAGCTATTTGCATATGCGGCGGTTGGAGTTGGCAGTGTGTGAAGTAGGCGGCAAGCTCCAACTGTCGACGGACATTGTCTAGTTCGTCCTGAGCGACGCGTCGTCGCTCCAGTTCGATTGAGACCCCGAGAAGGTATTCACGTGCACATGTAACAGTGTCACGCCACTGTCATTTCTATCTGGTTAGTGCTATCAAAATGGGGTCTACGCGTTGACGAACCTCCTTGGCTTCGTCATCCGAGGACACCACCACCAAAAGTAAACTTTGCAGTACGGACCGAAACACAGCTTGGGCTTCAGGGAGCTTGTTGCCTGAGACAGAACGGAAGCCTTCCGAGAGCTCCTGTCGCACTGACGGCAGAGATCGCATAATAACGGGCAACACGCGGCTGGGTGATATTTCAGACGGATTGCGCCGAACATGCACCTGGAGAGGGGGCAAGCATGCCATGGGAGAAACGTAAGCGTGAGATGACCGGTAGGTAGAGAGGAACAGTTGCTTCAGGGGTGCAAAGTTGACAACCCCCAACTGCCGGTTCAACATCTGAAAATGAGTGAGCCATGGCTCAAACACTCTGCGCTTGGATCACTCACCTGCATGGCGGTGTCGAAGGATCCCGCCGCAACATGGTCTGCTGCAAACGGTGAATTGCGCACCCAAAGTTCGTTCTCGCTCACACCAGGGGTTGCACCTGCCCCTTCGTCCTCGTCCTCACCGATGGCGTCCTCGAATTCTCCCTCTGTGTGGGTCTCATTATCGCCAACGTCTGCGTCAAGATCCCATCCCACACCGTCAGCATCGACTTCAGGGATCTCCTCTTCCTTTGCCCAATCATCCAGTGTGGATGAGGCAACGGTTGCAGAGGTATCGACGCCATTAACATGAGGAACTTGGCCATTGCCATCCAGGCTGCCGTTTGCGAGTGCACGGTCCCAAAAGCTCTCGCCAATCGAGATCGATGGCCAGTTGAGGTCTATAGTGGAGGTGATGACAGGTGGTGGTCGAAGCGTCGACAGATTGAATGAAGGGACGTCCTCGACGTCCGCTTCGGTCAGCCCAGCAGATTCAAGGATCTCAGCTGCCTCTTCATCCAAGCCATTTGTCTTTGCGGTCAGGTAGGCGAGCGGGTCTATGATCCAGATCAGTGAAAATAGCGAATACAGAATGGAACAGGTGCGCACGAAGACCCACGTCTCGTAGGACAGCGATGCGTCCTTGCACATCACCAGCATATAGGGCATTGTGAAAGCGCGACATCGGGTCCCCCCTTGTAACCGCAATCTTTTGCATCTTTGACAGTTTATCCGTACCACCAGTGACAAGATACAGGAACGATAGGCGGTCAAAATTCTTGGTTTGCTGGTAGGCCTTCTCGACGATCTGGACAAAATGGTCGGTCAATTCCACTATAAAACGTGCTGGATAGTTTTAGTTACTTTGTGGTTTCCTTGCTTGAGCGCCTGCTGTGCCAAACGCTCCCAACACTCTGGTCGGTGAATTGCTCTTGCAGTTTCCAACGCCACATCAAGACTTCCGCACTCGATAGCAAGGTCAAATCTCGTGTTCTTGTCTTGGACAAAGTGCAATGCGATCTGCGCCCACCCCCACAACCGTCAGACAAAAAGTCCGAAATCCCACACATTTACATTTACCTCGGGGAACCCTTTTTGCTGCAGATATGCAATGATACTCTGCCCAATAAGCGTTGATGTCCGTATGATGTGAAGCATCTCTTCGTGGTTGTTCCGGAGTAAAGCAACCTTGAATCGGTATTCCGTGGGATCAAACGTAATAGTTCGCGGGCGCGCGGAACGGTCCAGGCAGTGCGCGGTTTTGCCCTTGATGCGTGTAAGGTAGACAGGGTTGTCGAGTGTGCAGATCACCCCGTTATCGCTTCATTGATCAAGCAATGAGGGAGAAGCGAAATTAGTACCCGACATGAGATCGCAAATGTGCGACGCACCCCTGAGGCAGGCAATATTTTATGTGATTAAGAGTAGAATAGATGAAGACGCCTGCGTCGTCCCAGGCTCCAGATTTAATTCGGATGGTTTCGTGAACCAGACTACTCTGAGAGAAATTTTTATTGGCAACAGTGATCGCTACGACCATTAAGACAACACAATGAAGAATACGAGCCCAACACTTACTGTGCTTGCTCATCAAGGCCACAAGTTGACCGTCCGAGCTCCAGGCAACGTACTTGACGGGCGGACTATTTAGCTCAGCGACGATCTTTTGTTGTTGGATATCGTAGAGTGCGACGGATGACGTCGAGCTCAGTACGAGACATGCAGTTCCACCATAGAATATCTCGTTGGTCTGGACAGGCGCCTTGATCCCTCTCACCACAGAATTTGACAGGTCGCGAACCTCGATGAGCTGATAAAACGATGAGCGTCCACATGGGTAAAATGTCACCATGTCGTTTTACCTGCGTGGTCTTGTTCAGGGCGGCGAACCTGTTCCTAGCTACAAAGATGGCGCTGTGAGCGGAACCACGTTTACCATCCGTGGACGAGTCCTTGATCTCTCCATTCGTCTGAGTGGGGAGGGAAGACAATTCGAACAATCCATTATCTGACGAGATTGTCGTGACGACGGCGCGTTCGGCGGGGTTGTAGCTCAGCGTTCGGGGAGGGACGTAAGGACTGCCGAATTTGCGGACACTCAAAAGACCGATATCTGAACCGGTATTAAAGTCGTAAGCTCGAACGTATTTATCCCGAATGTAGTATAGGGAGTCGGCATGGACTGCAAAGGCAGGCCGCTCGCGCTCGAGCTTGAAGACGATGAGCCCGCTATCATGACCTAGATTGGCAAAGCAGGTCGGCAAAGGAATGTGTGGACATGGACTGGGATCAAACCTGCGGCAAACAAGTTGAGGTTGGGATGAGCAGCAAGAACCCAGAAACGATCGTGCTCTCTTCTAAAGGTTTGGATGGCAGTGCGCTTTGCTAGATCCCATACGCGCACGGTCTTGTCCTCGCCACAAGAGACGATGAGCTCGTGTTTGGGGTGGAAGAGGGCATTGGAGACGTTGTTGAAATGCCCTCGGCAAGAGTCGACTTCCCAGGCCTTTGTTTCGCTCATCCTCCAAATTTTGATGGTGCGGTCGTCGGCTGCGGAGACGATCAAGGGGAGGGTGGGGTGGAAGGAGGCGAAATTAACGCCTCGGTCGTGGCCCTCGAGGACGTATTTTACGGTAGAGAAGGTGTCGAACGTTTCGAAATTGTTTGGACCGGTGCTAGGGGTGCTTTTTCGGAGGCTGGATATGTCCCAAACGCGTACGGTTTGATCCATGGACGTCGACACGATGAGGTCGTCTTTGGGGTGGAACTGGGCGGACATGACGTAGTGGGAATGGCCTGTGAGGATGGCAATGCAGTTGCGCGAGGTGCTGTTCCATATGCGAATGGTCTGGTCGTCGGATGCAGAGAGCTAGGACGGCGTGGATGAGCGGAGGAGGGAGGGGGGGGGGGATGCAGCACTCACGATCCAGGGCATCTCGTGGTGAAATTGGACAGTCCGAACATAGTCGAGATGGCCGTGCAAGGTAAAGAGACAGCGACGGTTCTGGGGACGCAGATCTGCGGGGCGTCAGGGCGGGCTGCGAGGGGAAGGAGGGACTGACCCCAGACTTTGATCTTGTAATCGTCGCCACCGGTGGCCAAGAGGGCTCTGGTGGGATGGATGGCGACGCCGCGGACGGGGCCTCGAGGGATGTGAGGCAAGGGGCGGTGTGGAGGGGGGGTGCGCACCTTCATGCTCTTCGAATCTGTCGACCAGGACGCCCATGCGGTAGTTCCAGAGCTGGACACTGCCGTTGTGGAGGGCGGCGGCGAGGAGGGGCTGGGTGGGGTGGAATGCGAGGCCTGGGGAGGTCAGGGCGGGGTGCGGGGTGCGAGGGAGAGATACGCACCCTTGACGCGGTTGCTCTTGGACTCGAATTTGGTGAGCATGACGGACATGGCGACGGACTGGGCGCGGCCGTCGTGGGTGGCAGCGACCTGTGTGCAGGCGGAGTTGGAATGTGGCTATGGGCGTGCGGGGCATCACGCCCTTTCTCCAGCAGACCTGGTGAGTCCACCTTGCCCCCTCCTCGCCCCGACCCCCGCACAGACCCCTCCCAGCCCCCACCTCTTCAGGCCCCTCCCTGACCGCTGCAGAGCTATCCGCGGAAAGACCGT
>JBBPKE010000666.1:0-14063 GCA_038089095.1 Tylopilus orsonianus | reverse complement strand
GAAAAAAAAAAAGTTGCATCACTTGCATCATTTTATGATTACCCCACACGCTTTCCATCATGGTTTCGCAGGCATTGCTCGCACTGACTTATATAACATAGTCACTGGTAGTTTTTTTATATGCTGTGTCAATTGCATCACCACTCACACGTATTGCTAAGTACCACAAGCGAGGTGTATCCGTCGTCCCACCATTTTTTGACCGAAAACGACAGCAAGATGCGCTATTGCCGAATCGACGTTCGAGCCCCCTAGGATTACTGAGACACCGACTCGCACCTGGACGCCTCCAAGTTACCTCTTGCGTCAGTTTGCGCCGATGCATTAGCCCGTTTCCGCTGCCTCCACAGAATGGCCGTACGAAGAAATTCGATTCAGCCCGCCGGGAGCGAAGCAGATTGGCCCCGGGATTGGTAAACCGGAACCATATCCCTGGGCGACCATACCTAACCAGCGGAGATACAAAAAAAGCAGGATCAACAGCTAGAGCAGTACTTAGTTCCTTGTGCCAGTTCAAGTAAAGTTATGTGTATGGAAGACGACACACAAGTCCAGCTTCCATGCGCCAAGTCCCGTTCAGCTTGCGTTTCACCCGATGTACCTGGGATTCCCTCGTCGAATAGCTCGTTTTGCTCTTGGTATCGTGGGCAATGGCCACGACCGACAGTCGATGGTTCATACCATGGCACACTTGTCGCGGGAATTGTTACTATTCTAGTGACAACAGGTAGGTCTGCTCCGGCCTGACATGCCAGCGGTTCGTGCTCTTTGTTAGCCCGGGGTCACAATGTCCTTGGGGCGTCAGCCTAGGTGAAGGCACAAGCTTGGTGTGAATGGAAGAGTCCGCATGTGAGGGACTCCGCGAGTGTTTATCTGGACAGTCTGTTTTTTTTTTTTTGGCTTTCAAATGATTCCAAGTTCCACGCTTGACGCATGGATCCACAAGGGGCCACATACACCTTTTATTCATTCAACAGTACAGAATCGGTTTGAGCGATCGAACCCACTACATGCCATCTATCCAGACAATTTTTCTCTACAGTTAGGGGGGGGGGGAAGAAACTTTGGTGTTACTTATACACTCGCAGCAGCTTTCAAGCAACCTGGATCGGAAGACCCATGGCCACCCTGCCTATAGGTTCCTTGATGTCGACCTCGGAGCCGAGCCCAACGAGCTTCAGTCCCTCGTCAAGTTGTTCATAGTCGGGCGGATTCTGTCCCGCGAGGAACGTCGGGACCTGCTTGGCGATATACTCCGAGTTATGGGGCGTCTTTGGGACGGCAGGGATATACATCACTGAAAGAAAAATTACCATTGAGTTGCCTTTCAAATTACCCCGTGTTGAAACGCAGGAGTCTCACCTGCCGAATCTCCAGGCCCAGCGTGATCGGACTCGACAGCATGAACCTCGTCCTAGAAAAAAAAGAAAGCGTGATGAGTATGTGTTCATCAACATTAAAGAAGCACCGGAAGGGGTTCTCACGCAGTGCCAGAAGACCATGTCTCCAGGATAGACCTTGGGAACGGAGATCATCGTCTCTTCGATCCTGAGATGCGGATGGAGCTCGGGTGTCGGGCTAGGGCCGACGTATCCGCCACCGTGCATGGGAGAAAGGCCAGGGAAGTCCGGAGTCGAGATGTCTATGCCAAAAGTTCAATCTTCACATTAAAAGACAGCGAAACCGACATACCAAACTTCCAATTCTTGGGGTCAAGAATGTCTGGGGAATCCAGGGGTACAGTTGGACGGAAGAACGGGCGGAGAATCGTGTACGAGTTGGAGAGGTAAATGTCCGGGAAGACACGCAGAGTTCCCTGTGTCGGCCCGATCTCGCTGATGGACCCATCAGTTATCGAATTATGAGTGGTGCGACTAACGAACCTTACTGCCATCCATCCTTGGAAACTCCTGAACACGGTCGCTTGTCCCGGTCGGCCGTACAACGAGCTACGTGCATCAAGACGGGGCTCAAGATCATACGGGTCATGCTGGCGCCAGTTGCCAGTAATGATATCCTCGTAGCAACGACGGAAAGATTTATCTTCCCATCGCTCGATCGCGCCACCTGGGTACACTCTAAGATCGGATCATAAAAATGAGGGGCCGCACACATACCGTCAACGTGGGGTGGGAAGTGGTCCCATCCACCACCGGGGTGGCGGATGCGGAAGCGATCAGCGTATGCCAAAGGAACCGAGACATCAACACCGTCCAATGTCTTCCCGGATCGGACTTGGTACAAGCTGCTGAGCCAAGCCGTGGCTTTCAACACATTGGGATGAGCGCGAGCCTGCACCTGCGGGCGCGTCCAGCTAAAGTATTATAAGTGAGGGGCGCGACAAAGGTTAGCAAAGGGACAGACTAAAGGAAGTGAAACTGCTTGTTTTCAAAGGGTAAACCTGTTCAAAGCATAGCCGAAAAAAAAAAAGGTCAAGATATATCAGCATGACGGAATGCGGAAGTGTAACCTAATACGTTGGGGTTCGCTTCAACGCAATCTTCAAGTTCTTTCTTCCAGCGAGAGGCCACGTCATCTTCAACGATATCGCGAATGACGACCGTTCCTTTGCGCTTGATCACATCAATCTCTTCAGGGGTCAGCTTCTCCAGGTCAGCAAATTTGACTTGGGGAATGTACTGTCATGGCGATGTCAACGTGGAGTGATACTAGAAGTGTAGATCCCAAGCTTACGTCGGGACCAGCACGAGCGATTTCTTCAGTGCGCTTAGCCAGCTCGGCGAGGAGATCATTCCACGACGCTGTGAGGCGTTCCTCCGATGTCAGCGAGGCAAGCTCACGTTTTAAATCAACAAAGCGGGGGTCCCATTCGAATGCGGCTTTTGACATGATGAATCGGGGTAATAAGGTGGAAAAGGATGGCTTCTGCTCACCTACTTATTATACGATTGCCCCCCGGGAATATGCGTCTAATTGTACTCAACTTTCGCAACCTTGTTCGGGACTCGTTCGATTGCGAAGAACCGAACTGGAACGCACAGCCAAAATCACGGTACTAGTCTGAAAATGGTGAGTATTGGATCGTAAAGCTGGGAATTACCAATGAACCTGGCTTCGCGCGAATGGACGATTACAGTAAGCACCCTCATAACGTATACCTCCTCGAAATCGGTCCCGAAGCATGCGTTGTGAGGGAGTATGTGTTTTAAAGAGGTATTTAGACGCAAAATTCTACACTACAAAACCTGATCATGAGGGTTCAAGGTATCCGCTACGAGGAAGTCCACTGTATTCGGTCCCATCATTGGAAGAGTACACCAGGCGCGGTAACGTCATTACTTATCTTTGGGATTTAACACATCTGTATTGTTATGCGATCGTAAACTTTGATTGGCTAGCTCAAAATTAGTACTTATGCCTTCCAAATAAGCTTCGGCAGCACAACAACACCGTCAATTTCACAGCATCGCGCTTTCTGATCGAGTCCACACGTGTAAGTATAAGATATTCTCAACCTACTCTAGAGCACGCTAAACCCAAACGAATTTTTTTGAACCAGAAATGGGTGGGATTGTCGAATGCTCATTGCGCTGTCACTCTCTTGTCACCTGCTGCTCAGAACCGAGTCTGAGTTTGAAGTTTCCGTCAGCCTGCTTGTCGGTTGTTGTGCTCCCGAAGGAGGGCACGGTAATCGTTTCCGCGGCCATCGACGTCGAAGCACATTGCATTATCGCATTGACTACCGTGGCCGTAATTTTGCAAAGTAGAAGAATTTTCTTACTCCAAAGGAGTTTGCTTATATAAGCCGTTTCAGTGCAGATAAATAGAAACACGCGCAAGATATCTGGAACCTACGGGTAAAGGACAACGATGGCAGCGATCGATTCCAAACAACAACGACGTCAAAAGTTCCTGGGTATCTTTGACCGTCTGAGAGATGAACTGGTGGATCATATGAAGGCAGAAAATATGCCGCCCGAGGCCGTCGAGTGGTTTCGCCGGGTACGCTCACTCTCTCCATCATCTCGATGTCCGATGTTGACAATCGCAACGTGGTGCGCAATGCGACGGTTCCTGTACCCCGCCAACAGAATCTCGACTTCAATGTCCCGGGCGGAAAGCTTAACCGCGGGATGAGCGTGGTCGATTCGGTCGAAATCCTCAAAGGCCGACCATTGACGGACGACGAGTACTTCAAGTCGGCGTTGCTGGGGTGGTGCATCGAACTGGTACGTTTCTCATCCCGTTCTTTCGGCCGCCCGATCGGCTCATCGTTTGCCCTCGTCTTCGCTTCGACTTGGCGCACGCTTCGTTTCACCCCGACCGCATGCCGTCACCACTATGCCTTTGCTCCATGTGGATAGTTGCAAGCATTTTTCCTTGTCTCGGATGACATGATGGATCAATCAATCACCCGCCGTGGACAGCCGTGTTGGTACCGCGTCGAGGGCGTCGGCCTCCTCGCGATCAATGATTCCTTCATGCTCGAAGGGGCCATCTACGACTTGCTCAAGCGACACTTTAGACAAGAGCCTTGCTATGTTCATCTCTTGGAGTTGTTCCACGATGTGCGTCGCATCTCTCCATACTTGCCTGTTTGAGGTGTATTCATTTGGACGGGGTCGAAATAGACGACGTTCCAAACGGAAATGGGTCAATTGGTCGATCTGATCACGGCCCCGGAAGACCACATTGATCTGAGCAAGTTCTCGCTCCAACGGTCAGTCATCTTTTGCCAGCGCGTGTATATTCCTAATTGCTCACCACACAGACACGCCTTCATCGTGCAATACAAGACGGCTTACTACAGTTTTTACTTGTCTGTCGCGCTTGCACTGCGCTATTGCGGTGTTCCGGACACGTACGAGGTCAATGGCCAGACAGTCCGCCCTTACGATGCTTCGCTGTCCATTCTCCTCCCTCTCGGTGAATACTTTCAAATTCAGGACGACTTTCTGGACTATGCAGGGACACCGGAGCAAATCGGCAAGATCGGAACGGATATCGTGGACAACAAGTGTTCGTGGTGCATTAATATTGCCCTGTCCGCGGCAACGCCGGAACAGCGGGCAGTGTTGGATGCCAACTATGGACGCAAGGACGCCGAGTGCGAGAAAAAAGTCAAGGAAGTGTACGAACAGGTTGGGTTGAGGGAGCGGTATCGGGTGTACGAGGAGAGTTCCAAGGTTCGGCTCGATGCGATGATTGCGGCGGTCCCAGAACCCGACAGGGGTGTACAAGGGGTGTTGAGGAAGGCCGTGTTTACGGCATTCTTGGACAAGATATACAAACGTACCAAGTGATGGCTGTTCAGGGAAGTGTATGAATACATGCTTAGAATGCGACATGTACATGCTTTTATGCATAGGTTATGATGTAAATACTAGATGGCTGAGCGTTGAGTGCGATATCATGTGACGTTGACCTAGAAGGGGGTGATATCTATGGTGAGGGTCAGGAAAAGGTGGAGAGACCTTCAGTGGCAAGCTCGGATCCTCGAAGAATATTTGGCTACATGAACGAGCGAGAAGGCGGACAAGCCGACACTCTGATCGCATCTCGCGCCACCAATATGTGTAGCTGCAGCAATCAGCCGAACACGCCAGGTATGTACGCAAGGCTAGACCTCACGCGAGTGAACTCGATTTTCGATACATATGTATAACCAAGGCGTCCAACCTCGACCAACCGAGGCGCTTGTCGCGCGAGTAGACCAATTGGAACTCGGTACGGCTGCCAACGACGAGCACGTGCTCACAGAAATTAGTGCATCGAACCCGTGCACCGTTTCAACTCCAGGAAACGTTACAGCTCGTGCAAGGCACAGATGTACCTCAGGGACTTGCCCGGGTATCGGGTTGATCCCGCGTACCCCCGGCTTTGGAAACGTCACGTCACGTCCGAAACGAGCAAGTGCCGTACACAAAAAAAAACTTGCAAAAACGATGCACAGGCGCACGGAATGATGGCTGCGCGACGTCCTGGGTTACCGGTGACGGCCCCGTGATGCGGTCTAGCGCAAGAGGGCACTGCGTTTGGCCGTATGCAAGTGTGCTTGATCTTGAATGTCAGGTTTCCAGCCTAGGCGGCCGGCGGTGTGTACACGTGAGCCCAAGCGACGATCGCGCTGCTGTGCACGATGCATATATGCAAAACAAGGCAACATGGACGAACAAAATTTTCCCTGCCAGGTGAAGAATGCATGTCTACATTTCCTGGGGCCGTCTCCCGGCCGACCAAGAGTCAGGAACACCACATGCATCGGCTCACCGTTGGGTTGGCTCCGCTCGTAGTGATCTGTTACCCTGAGGGCGCAATAGGATCGTAAAGCCTCGAAAAGAGTGGTCCACGAGCGAATTCAGACGCAAGCTGGACTTTTGCGGCCCAAGTCCGCCACTGATCTCAGGGCATGCATAATCCAGATACTTGAAAATTAGTTCATGATCGCGTGGAATAGGGTTCGCCAGACGGTCGACGAACCATGATGGGTGTATCTCATCGGACAAAACAAGATCACTCACCGAGAAAGTTATTGGAGTGTTGGGTGACTGTAGCGAGTCCCAAAGGGGGAGAGGAGGTTCAATATCCATCGTCGACTGTGAAAAAGGAGAGATGTCAATACCATTGGCACTGTGCTGCCCTTCCAATGTTGGCATGGGTGCGCCATACGCCGGCTGCGGCTGCTTGACCTGCCGAGTTCATTCACCGAACTCCGCCCCCTCTGCGGTCAACTTGTCATCGTTTTTTCAACATCGTTTCAGACATGGCAATTCACAAGATTCGCGCACCACACATATCCAGTACGTATCATTAGCTCATTAACAGCGGTCGAAACTTGCTTTTGCATGTAATACTACATTTGAAATCTATTTATTATCTTTATTTTTTGTTTGGTTACGCAGAGGTCACGCAGAGGTGGGCGGACTGCCCAGGTTACCCGGTGGCAATGGCCTCATGAGTGCACGGACCAAACGGTCCAGAGATTTCGATTGGTGCATAGTGTATGCAGGATGACACGAGGATACAGCGAGAATAAGATAGCGAGGAGAAAAAAAGGAGATTAATCGAACAGCCCAAAGCCCTAAGATGCACATGCGGGTGGTCAATCACACAAGGCGATGAACGCGCGAGATGTAAACGCACCATGTCGTCGTCCGACTCTTCCTTTTCTTCCTTCTTCTCTTCTTCCTTGGCTTCTTCTGCGGCGGCTGCAGGGGCGCCGCCAGCAGCGGCAGCGGGGACAGCACCCACGGCGGGTGCACCTCCGCCGGCGCCGACGTTCGATAGTAGTTCCTTGACGTCCTTGCCCTCCAAGGCCTTTGCGAGGAGTGATGCCCAGATGGGCTCGATGTCAATATCGGCGGCAGACGTCAGTGCGTTGATTTTATCGGCCTGACGAGATATGAGGTAGGGATCGAGTTGGACGCTTCGGATCGACGTACTGTGATTTCGACGCCGTCGTCGGCGAGGATGAGGGCAGCATATGTTGCCGCGAGTTCCGAGGTGGCCTGTCGAAGGAGGGGGCCTTGTCAGCTACTGGACCGCTGGTACATCCCGAGGCTCGTCCAGCCATCCAGCCAACTCTGGCCACAAACCACACGTTCCGTCATGAAAAGGAACGCAAGAGAGGCTCTGCAATACAAGAAAACATAGAACTCACCATTGCTCAAGATAATAAGGGAGAGGTGGGGGTGTCGAGGGCGTGTGGATGCAGCTAGTCGACTCGGTATGTTCAGTCAAAATTCTCCCACGGCTGCACTACACTCCCGATTTGGGGAACGGGACTTGAAGGCCTCAGGCCTGAGGGACAGTGTCCGTGTCCGAATTGGCCAAGATGCCAATGAGGTGCAGCGAGGCAACATCATGCTGCCTACTGCCATGTGATAATGCCGCCCATCCCTTCAAAAGTCAATAGGATCCTGGTGTAAGGCTAGAAAGACGCACTGTGCTTGGCCGACTCGGTCGGTGCCAAGGCCTTCTTATATTTACGGGGCCGTCTCGGGCTTCTTCGCCTCGCCATTGATGCGTCTCTTGTCGTTTTTTACTATTCCTTTCATTATCCCCCCGCTCCTCCTCGCAGTGATCCACGTGCCCATCGTTTCCGCACGGGACTGCACCACTGAACAGGATGTGGCAAAAGTCACCAGTGCGTCCCTCTGCCCCCCAAGTTAATCTCTGAGTAGTCCCTCACCGCGACTTCCTGTACACCCAGGTGCAACTGGGGAGTGCTCTCACTACCATACGCCCGTTCCATTTCCCATTGTTTGGACACCTACGATCCCCGTTGCGAACGATACCGATGTCCCTACAACATGCCAGAAAGGTGTCTGCCCAGACGATGACCAACTGCAGTCTCCAGTGACCATAGATGCTAAGCAGCAGCAGCGGCGCCGCAAGTTCCACGGCGTCTTTGAGCGAATGCGAGACGAGTTGCTGGATTATATGAAGGGAGAGAACATGCCGTCCGAGGCCGTCGAATGGTATCGTCGGGTACGTCTCTCACTCTCACATATGCCTAGGGTCCCATGTAGACGACGGTGATAGAACCTCGAATATAACGTCCCGGGCGGAAAACTCAACCGCGGGATGAGCGTCGTCGATTCGGTCGAGGTCCTCAAGGGCCAACCACTGACAGACGACGAGTATTTCAAGGCGGCGTTGCTGGGGTGGTGCATTGAGCTGGTGTGTCGGCGGTGCTTGTTTGGTCGTTTCGACCGACCCTACTTATCGTGCGGACAGCTGCAGGCGTCTTTACTCGTCGCGGATGATATCATGGACAAATCGATCACGCGTCGCGGACAACCGTGTTGGTATCGCGTCGAGGGCGTGGGTGTCATTGCCGTCAATGATGCGTTCATGCTCGAAGGAGCCATCTATCATTTGCTCAAAAAGCATTTCAAACAAGAATCGTATTATGTCCATCTCTTGGAGCTGTTTCACGACGTAGGTCGTTCTAGTGTTGCAGGGCGGTTGGTGATATGGGCTTGGCGCTGAAGCAATGTTCCTATAGACGACGTTCCAGACGGAGATGGGCCAGTTGGTTGATTTGATCACGGCCCCAGAGGATCATGTCGATCTGGGCACATTCTCGTTTCAAAAGTGGGTTCTCTCTTCGTGCGCGTTCCGACGATTGCTCACTCGAGACAGACACGGATTTATCGTGCAATACAAGACGGCGTATTATAGTTTTTACATTTCTGTCGCGCTCGCACTGCGCTTCTGCGGGGTCCCAGAGGCGTACGAGGTCAATGGCCAGACGGTCCGCCCGTACGACGCCGCGTTGTCCATCGCCCTCCCCCTTGGAGAGTACTTTCAAATTCAAGACGACTTTTTGGACTATGCGGGGACACCGGAGCAAATTGGCAAGATTGGAACGGATATTGTGGACAACAAGTGTTCGTGGTGCATCAATGTGGCACTCTCTGTGGCGACGCCGGAACAGCGGGCAGTGTTGGACGGCAACTATGGACACAAGGACTCCGAGTGCGAACAAAGAGTCAAGCAAGTGTATGACGCGATTGGGTTGAGGGAGCGGTATCGGATGTACGAGGAGAGCGCCAAGGAGAGGATCGAGGGATTGATTGCGGCGGTACCGGAGCCGGAGGAGATTGTGGAGGGTGTGCTGAGGAGGGACGTATTTACGGCATTTTTGAACAAGATTTACAAGCGCACCAAATGACGGGACTCGGTGCATGACGCATGTAGGACTGTAGCTATGATTGTGGGCGTGGCCTTGCCAGATATTCTGTTGGTATGTACTCACACGAAACAAAAGGACGCAGGGTGTCAGCTTGAGGCCTCGCTCTGATGCAGGCGTTATACTCGTGCGCTATTGGTTCCCGCTGGCATACAGTCACGTGTCGTACTCTATATATCCCAGGTTCCACAGAGCTTGGTCCAGTTCGTCGCCTGTCCGCTCGCTCAGTGTTCCACCGCTGGCTACAGGCAGAGTTGATACACGTATTCCCTCACACAATCTACCTCTGAGGCACCCAGACCCTACAGCCCTGTCCAAGGATTATTCGTCGACGTCTTGCCTTCTGGGTGGGAATTGAGGTTTAGGATTTAAACTGTGATCTACCTCCTTCTCCCTCGGCTCCCCAAACTCCTGCATGTCCCATTTCCTCTACTGCATGTTGGGTGGGGGGCTCGCAACTTCACCTCAGAATTGCGGGCACCTCTGTGCAAGTCTTGGTGCTAGGTGGTCTTCACCTCACGCCAAGTGTGCGATGGAAAAGAGAGTTTTCCTACGTAAGCACTAGAAGGTGGGTCCCCTTAATATGGTCACAGTGCTTGTGACAACGTGTGATCAATTGAACGCCAGCAATAAGGTTCCCTCGGATCGGCTTTCCGAAACCCAATTTGAGACCTAGTTGTTCGCTTTCTTGGCGAAGGAACCTTTTGATTTCCTCTTTCGCCGTCCGTCGACCAATCGCGGCTCTCAAATGGACTACGAAAGAGCTTCAAACATTAACGGCATAAAGCGTCTCTGCAGACGCCCGTCATTCAACAACACCGGATCCCGGCAAGGAGGTTCAGGGCTCCAGAGGCCACGATGGGACTAGACGCAATTGCAGCGAATACCGGCTAGGGATTAGGTTGGTAGTGGGTGGCTGCTTCATAGTTCGGGCCAGCATTCGTTTATGAACCCGGTCTTTGGCTTTTCACTCCTTCCCTTCGGACCACCTCTCTCATGTATTTTCCATTGCTTTATTTCGTTCATTCCGTTTTTGCTCGTCTCTTCCGAGCCGTCACTCTTTACCTCGCACCCGCTGTTCCCACTGGTGTAGAGGACTACACCACAGAAAAAAGAGGGATAGAGGCGCGAGGCATAGGTACGTCTCTTTTGCTCTCTTAATCGACCCTCTGAACCTTGGCTTCCCTATTGTTTCACATGTGAGTCCAAGGTATCCAACGCTTTTCCAAACATTGATCAATCCCGGTTCTTTGAATTAAAGACAGGGGTGACCACTTATCTCGGGCGGCGGCGCCAGAAGTTCGAGAGCACATTCGAACAATTGAGAACTGAGCTGCTGGATGATATGAAAGCAGAGAACATGCCGCTCGATGCTATCGAGCGGTTTCGTCAGGTTATTTCCCCTCATTTGCACTTCAATGTTGATGATGATGGTAACGTGACATGACGTAATCATCCATAGAACTTGGATTACAACGTCCGAGGTGGAAAACTCAGCCGTGGGATGAGTGTCGTTAATTCAATCGAGATTCTCAAGGGTCGCGCGTTGACCGGGGACGAGTACTTCAAGGTGGCAGTACTGGCATGGTGTGTCGAGATGGTGTGTTTTCTTGCCTTTCCTGCTCGTCACTTGGCTGATGGTTGTTCAATTCGACTTTTTCTGCATTCGTTTCCATTGCTGCCACTACCGCCACCGTCGTCTCATGCGAGCAGTTTCAAGCCTGTTCACTGGTCGCAGATGACATCATGGACAAGTCAATCACACGCCGTGGACAACCGTGCTGGTATCGCGTCCAAGGCGTGGGCCCCGCGATCAACGATTCATTCCTGCTGAAAAGTATTCCCTACTACCTGCTTAAGAAGTATTGCAGTCGAGACCCATACTACGTGGGCCTTCTCGAGCTATTACAAGACGTGCGTCCTCGCCTGTCCTTGACGATGCGTAGTTGGATCCTGCGGATCAGTACTGATTCGAATGTGACTTGAGACAGATTTCGTTTCAGACGGAGATGGGGCAGTTGGTAGATTTGATCACCGCCCCAGAAGATTGCGTCGATTTGAGCAAGTACTCGCTTCAGAAGTCAGTTTTGCTCTCCCTTGTGTGCGCGCATATCGGTTGATTGCTCACCCCATAGACACGCGTTTATTGTGCAATACAAGACGGCGTATTACAGCTTTTACGCTTCAATGGCACTCGCTCTGCTCTATTGCGGTGTCCCAGAGGCGTACGACGTGAACGGACAGACGGTCCGCCCGTACGACGTCGCCATGTCCATCCTCCTCCCGATCGGCGAATATTATCAGATTCAGGACGACTTTTTGGACTATGCAGAGACACCGGAGCAAATTGGCAAGATTGGAACTGATATCGTGGACAACAAGTGTTCGTGGTGCATCAATGTGGCACTTTCTGTGGCAACGCCGGAACAGCGGGCAGTATTGGACGCCAACTATGGACGCAAGGACTCCGAGTGCGAACAAAGAGTCAAGCAAGTATACGACGCGATTGGGTTGAGGGAACGGTATCGGGTGTATGAGGAGAGCGCCAGGGAGAAGATCGAGGGATTGATTGCGGGGGTGCCGGAGCCGAAGGGGAGCGCGGGGTGTGTGTTGCGGAGGAGTATGTTTACGGCGCTTTTGTATCAGATTTACAAGCGTACCAAGTGATGGGGTAAGGGGATGTATACCCTCAACACTTGGATCGAGCGGTAGCTGCTACCGTGGACGTGAACGGGCTAGCCATGGTGCTCATACGTGTGGTTTGTTTTGAGCAGTGGTGACGTTGCTCCGACGCTCACACGACGCGTTCTACGGCTTCTTTTACCTCTCCCGAGCATCCTCTGCACTTGTAGGCAGCGACATAGCCACCGTTCGGTCATCTCATTCGGTACCGTTGACATTTCACACCATCCAAACACACCGTATCACCTACGCCCTGTCCCACCCGCTGCGAGGGAGAAGTGGTGATGCCTGGGTGTAGCCGAGTACCCTGTTAGATTGACAAGCGCGCGCGCAGCCACGAGCGGCACCGGCAGTATATGTTCACCGGTGTGCGCGCGGCACACTCACCACATCCCCTAACCTTACTCGCCACATCACACGGTGCTCTTTTGTTCTCTCGTCTCGCGTATGTACACTCTTTGTTATTACTACGTTTCCATTCGTCGGGCCCCTACGAAGCCTGATGTCCCCTTTTTACAATAATACATTCTGTATCGTATATGAGACACACCTTCTCTTGGCTGTCACCTCAGTCCATTGTATCGCACACGACTGAGGTGAGCTGATATGAATTTCACTCATTACCTACCTCAGCTGACATGTATGTAGTTGCTCGATAGGTAAATCATTACAGTCCGTTGTATCACACACGACTGAGTTGCTCGATAGTCGTGTCCTTCCCCTTCAAGTATATTTCTATAACCACCACGGCCTACACCCTGTCCCACCCGCTGCGAGGGAAAGGTGGTGATACCCGGATGTAGCCAAGTACCTGTGCTGATTTCTACAACGCACCCAGCTGGTACTCGATCTCTAACTCCAAGGCTGTTTTTGCATCGAACAAACCCTAATATAGATTACTATCATGGAACGGGATATGACAAGCTTTTCAGTGTTCACATTATAGCACAACCAATTCTCCACTTTTCTACCTTCTTTTTACATGGAACAGTGCATAATTAGCTGCTCTACATGGTCAGCTATAAAAAATATTTTTAAAGCTACTGTGTCGAACTACGGAACAATCCCGGTGCAAAAAGTGAGAATGGGTAGGGTAATGACAACCCTGGTCACGCTGTGTCACGCTTGCGGCATTGAGACTCCGCTACAGCAGACACGGCAACTATGATAACAAGCAACAAGGTGCATTAAATGAAACGTATGATAATACATAGTCAGCTCCTAGATACAGTATGTATACTCGATTAACTAAAACGAGACTATGAGTATATGAGGTAGTGATCTGGCGAGCTTGATGATGATGGTCCTATTTCGTCCAAGGGAGATATGGTATTCAAGTTGAAAGAGTCATGGCTCATAAATATTTGACATGCAGTTGAAAGGTAGGGAGCAATGGTAGGAGTAAACGGTTGACGTTCAACATGACCCAGCGTAGGATTAGCAGGGTAGGGAGTGTGTGCAGTGGTTGTGGTCTAAGATTCTCCAGATGATCCTGCTGCCTTTTTTCGAAGGGAATGAGTCTTCCCCATCCTCTAGCACGATTCATCTGGAGTAACAGCACAATCATTGGTTGTCAACAAACTCTGCAGCTTCCTGACACATCAACGCGTCAGTGCCACCTACGCGTTACCATCACTTTAAAGCGGAGTTTTTTTCATACGTCCACCATGTCACGCTATTCCAATAGTCTGTCAACTGATATTCTGATCCCGGGTCCCATAAT
>JBBPKE010000665.1:0-14073 GCA_038089095.1 Tylopilus orsonianus | reverse complement strand
AGAACACCGCTGCTATGTAACTAGTCGAAAAACATGACCTCATAGCCTGGACAGAGCGCCATAATAGCCCCGGCATAGTGCCATAATAGCCCCAACATAGCGCCATAATAGCCTACGTGAATACCACATGAGCCATTGTGCGAGTGCGTATCTAGTCTGCCTGTCTGACCGCTTGCAAACCTCGCAATAAGCTATTCCTTCTATTCTGTTAGGGACGCGTTTACCCTCTATCATTCCCGTGTGGTAACGAGGACGGTATTGCCGCAAGGATTTCATTCTGCTGTTTTCATTCGGCATCCTATGGAGCCCCTCAGTTGGATATCTAGACCTCCGTCAATACACGTTGCAGCATAGTACTTATTCCAGAGGATAGACACTACCATCCAGCTTTCTGGTGATCTCAGCCGTTATCCGATGACTTTTTTTTTCGTTGATGAGCGCGACAGCATATCGGCCACGTCACTCCGAGAGAACATCGTCCGTGAAAGGTACTGAGCACGGTCTCGCAGAATATTTTTGGCGGGGCTCCCTGCGGAAACGCGGTAGTTGTTAATTGTTGGCATCCGATCTAGGAGTGGGAGTCGGAAGTAGTCAGCGCGGGAGTCAGCAGATTTGTTGCTGGCCGTGACGATCCGATATAGCCGAACTGTCTGATTTGCGCATGGGAAGCTTTAGAGGGCTGTGACGACTACGAATTACTTGGTTTTTCGCCGGTTTGAGAGCCGGTCTATGTTGTGGACAGTAAATGGAGGCAATCAAAAAATTCGAGTCGTCCTCTGGGCAGTTGAGTGTAGAAGCTGACGTGATGCGTTAGTGAACTGACGAGTACAGCCACTTGAAGAGCAAGTTTCCCTCGATCTTCATTCGTACTCGTCCTACGCACACATTCCCCGTCCCGCACTCTCGAATGCTTTAATAACAAAGCCAAAGCTACAAGGTCGCGCATAGGGCGTCTGGCGGGGCATTCAGTGTCGACCTCTAAGATCCCACGTTCCGTCATAGTGCCTCTGATTCGGACGGTAACCTATCCTCCCGGTGCGCGAGAAGTTTTGTGCTTATATCATTTTGATGCGAAATTGATGGGTCATTTGTGGATCGAAAATCAGTGATCTGCCAACTGACTTCTTTGTCAGTAGACCTCGGCTTGCTTACTGTCTCCTGAACTCTTCTATAATCCGACACAGCCTCCGCTAGTTCGTTTGTGATGGTATGGCTCATTGATCTCCCCGTGAGACTGAGTCCTCAGTACTTAACTGTGATTTTCATATTCTCGACCTCGGCCATCATTTTCCGGTTCAAGTATAATGCTTGGAGCAGGCGAGTCCGGTACGAGTGCTCCGGAAGTGGCATCTTGCACTCATGTCTGTACACCTGCGTACTTGACCGCCTGAGTGTTCAAAGTGAAGTGTACCCCGGGTCAAACATTCCCTCTCTATGGAGGGGCTGTAAGGCTTGCGCATTGTGCCAGCAAGTGATTGCATTTCATATGTCGCTCAGCAAGATGATGTAGCGAATATCAATTTCGTGTGAGAAATTTCATCTCCAGTTTCGAGAACCATTCGCTAACATAGGATAGTTTTTCAAGAGTGCGGATTCATTTGAGTTCGGTCGGACACATCCATTTCTATGTCCTGTTTTTGTCTACCTGCGATTTTGGCAAGGCAAGCTCGCAGCTGAACGCTTGAGTGCAAACTGTCACGGGTGGCACACACGTACTGGCCCTTCGATATGACGTCTATGCACTGATTATTGCCATTATGGTAAATGTCAGACAGAATTTTATGCCCGATCCGCCGCATCCGTGGTATGTCATCAACTGCCGTCGGCTCGGGAGGGGGACAAAGATAAACCGATGCAAGTATACTTCTCGTTTCCATCTCCATCTGCCTCTTTCCTTTACCTTCAGGGTGCTGATGAAGGGGACTCACATAAATACGTCCCATGGATTGTGTCCGTGTGATTCTTCACCCCCACTGGTTTCATCTTCCTCATATCAACGCTGTCAACACTTCTCGAACAGAATAGAACGATGGCCCCTTCTGCTTCCTTCAGACAGAGTTTCGACGATGTTTCCTATCCTCCTCTCGACGGATCTTTGTTTTTGCCAGAGATGATCGAGTTTAATGCAAAGCACAACCCTACATACACTTTTTATTCCTTTTATGACGAGCACTCAAATGAGCTTTGCCACATCTCCCATCTAGAATTCTACCGCGCATGCCAGCGGATTGCACATGCCGTTCGTCCCGCGCGTCAAGGTCCTGACAATGTCATCGTCGCCATCATCGCCAACTGTGACACTATCCTCTATCAAGCACTCACGATGGGTGTGATCTTCGCGGGTCTCATCGTGCGTTGCTACCGTGGATACTGATCCGTCTATTCTTGAACTGACTCCACTTTTAACAAAAATAGCCGTTTCCGATGTCGCCTCGCAATTCCCCAGCTGCAGTAATCAATATGATGCAAAAGACGGGTTGCCACCGTTTGATTGCAACGCGACATTCTCTCGGAATGCTCTTGGGCGGAATTAGAACAGGATTTGGGGTGGGTGTCAACGGATCAATTGAACTCAAGATTGAGGAGCCGCCCGAACTTGCATATGCATATCCCGAAATCGGCAAGGAAACGGCGCGCACCCCATTCGTGCCTTATCCCAAAGCCGAAGAGCGACCCAACAATGATGCAATCATGTACTACCTCCACTCGTCAGGCAGCACGGGGTTCCCGAAACCCATCCCGATTACGTTCTTAACTGCTGTTCACTGGTGCATCACACGTGAGTATTCGTCACGGTTAATCTGGGACCTCTATTCACTCGACCCGCTCCGTCTCACCCTAGCTTCTGTATTGGAACATGTTGATTTCCCCACAGATATCCGAATTGGCGCGGCATCACTCCCGCCGTTCCATACTCTCGGCATATATGTACAGCTATATTATCCCATCGCTTCCCTCAAGAGCGTGTCTGTGTATGCCCCTACATCCTATCGCGATCCCACACTGGCCCCTGTCATCCCAAACGCGCAAAACACAATAGAAACGGTCCTGAAAACGAGATCCACTGCACTTGTTGTGGTTCCTGCATTTCTGGAGGAATGGGCGACTTCGTCAGACAATGTTCAGCTGCTAAGTGGGTTAGAATATGTGGTACGTGTTATTTTGTTTTGTTCCTAGCTTGAAGTAAACACCCTTATCCGGAGGCGTTTGCTGGAGGGCCCCTTGCTAGGAAGACCGGGGAAGCCTTGGTAGCTGCAGGCGTTAAACTATCGTCTGTCTATGGTGCAACCGAGTTCAGTGCGATCACGTACACGTTCCGGAGTCCCACCGAACAGCCTCTCTGGGACTGGGTACGGTTCGGGCCAAATCAGCGTGTGCGATGGATGCCACAAGGAGACGGGACATACGAGCTTCAAGTGCTGGTATGTGTTATTGTAGTCTGATTCCGAATGCGGAACGGGCGATCAGGAGCTGACTATTTACCGTTTGTGGCTGATCTTGGGACGTTGTATATGGGATACAGACGTGTCCGACGCACCAGGTGTCCGTCGAGAATCTACCTGACGTCAAGGGCTACGCATCCTCGGACGCCTTTATTAAGCACCCTACCATAGATGGGTTGTACAAAGTGTGCGTCATGGTGCCCAACACGCGTCAGATGGTTGCGCGATATTCATCTAATTATTGGCATGTAGAGTTGGCAGACTAGACGACGTCCTGATCCACTCGTCTGGCGAGAAAACCGTGCCCGCCCCAATGGAAACTCTAATAGGGTCCAGTCCGTTTTTATCTGGTGTGTGCATGTTTGGCCGGGGTCGGAACCAGACCGGAGTGCTCGTGGAACCGAGGTCAGAGTATACGATCGACATTACGGACGATGAACAGATTGCTGAATTTAGGAACAAGATCTGGTGGGTTGTTGTGCCTCTGTTATCCATTCATTATGAGAACCCATTTTCCAGGCGGGAAGTTGAGGAGGCCAACAAGGAAGCTCCCGCGTTCAGCCGAATCTTCAAAGAGATGATCCTAGTGACAAGCAAGGAGAAGCCCATGTTGCGCGCTGGGAAGGGAACAGTGATTAAGAAGGCGACGATGGCACTGTACGAATCGGAGATCGGTGCTCTGTACGTGTTAGGTCCTCTGGGGTCGCCTTGTCTCAATCAATGTCCATCTCACCTATCCAGATACGCGTCTGTGGAGGCAAGTGCAAAGGCTGGAATTGATGTCCCACTCCCGGTCACCTGGTCCCACGTCGAGGTCGAGAATTGGCTGACGGTGCACGCGGCCGCCGTCAATGCTGGCAAGCCTATTCAAGCCGACGTGGATGTTTTCGAGCAAGGTTTCGACAGGTCTGTCCGATTCGTTCCTATAACGCTCAGAGATTGCTAAACTAATCGCCCGGCCGCTCATGCACTTGAATATAGCTTGTCATCCACGTTTCTCAAGAATCGCATTCTCGGGTCCTTGGGTGCTTCCCCGCACAAGGAGGTCCGAGATGCTGTGAATCAAATCAGTCAAAACCTCGTCTTTTTGAACCCTACGCTGCCCCGGCTGGCGGATTATTTGATTCGCTGCGTGGCTGGAGAAGATGCCTGTCTCTCGAATGTGCCAGATCCGAAAGAAGAGATTGAGAATATGATTGCCAAGTACTCAGTCGCCTTGGCGGACAGGATCGCTGATAACGCGCCAGGCACCATGAGTGGGTTCCAAGTTGTTTTGTTAACCGGTTCGACGGGTGGGCTGGGCTCGTATCTGCTTGCCTCTTTGTTGAGCCACGAGGACGTCGCCGTGGTGTATGCATTCAATCGGCCATCCAAGACGGGAACAATCAAACTGCGACAGCGCGCTGCGTTCGAGGGCCGTGGACTCGACACTACTCTTCTCGATTCAGAAAAGTTGATCTATGTCGAAGGGGACACAGCACAGCCGAGGCTGTCCCTCGACGATAAGATGTACGAAGAGATCCGCGATTCCGTCACGGTGATCATTCACAACGCTTGGCGGCTCGATTTCAATCTCGCGTTATCATCATTTGAGCCGAACGTGAGGGGGACGCGCCACCTGATCGACCTTGCGCGCGCATCGCGGCAGGCATCCAAACCGAGGTTCTTGTTCACGTCGTCCATATCATCAGCACAGGCGTGGGATAAGAGCAGGGGCGCATTCCCGGAAGAGGTGCAGCTAGACGCGGGCGTCGCTGTGGGACTCGGTTATGGCGCGAGTAAATATGTATCCGAGCGGGTGCGTACATGAAGTGCTCCGATATAACCCCATGGTCGAAACCCTCACCATCCTTTCTACTTTCAGATCCTCGCAATGAGTGGGTTACCAGCGACCTCGTTCAGGATCGGGCAGATTACGGGTGGTGCGCCACGGGGTGCGTGGTCGCCCACGGACTGGGTTCCCATCATCATAAAGTCGAGCGTGACTTTGGGCGCGCTTCCTGATGCTTACGGAGTGAGTCGATCATATAAATCTGACTTCTTGGCTGATGTTGTACAAAGGTCACATCGTGGCTTCCACCGCACGCTGTATCCGATGCGATGCTAGATGTTGCGTTTGCAGACGAGGAACCCCCTCTCGTTGTTAATCTAGTGCATCCAAGACCTATCTCATGGGCGTCTCTCATGCAACCCATTAGCGAGGGCATTCATCGGAAGCATCTGACGCGGTCTCCTCTCCCGTTGATCCCATTCAGCCAGTGGGTTGCACGATTGAACAAGAGCGCAGCTGATACGAGCGAGGCAAACATTCGACGCGTGGTAAGTTTCCGTGCGAGGGACGTCTTCAAGTGGCTGTGGGGGCTGACCATGTCTTGTTCTTGCCTCAACGGGAACAGCCTGCTATCAAATTACTCGACTTTATGCGCTCGTTGGCAGAGGGTGATGCGGAATTGCGTCGTCGGAAGGAGTATGGCGCAACGCTGAATCCATCTCTGGCGACGACGGATGAAGCAGTCGGATTCACAAGCTTCGCGACGGAGGTGGCTCAGCGAGTGAGCACGACGATGGGGTCGCTCGAACCTCTCTCCACCCTTGATGCGATACGATGGGTCGAATATTGGGTGTCTGTGGGGATGTTCGAGTCTGAGGGCGTCCGTTTGTCTTGAATGATAGGCATAGTCCAGTTTTTCCTCGTCCTTCCCATGTAGATCATGTCCAAACATGACGTTCTGTAAGAAACCGACGGCTTGGATAGTTTGGTTATATTCAGAGGCCAAGGCGAAGAAGTTGGACCCACCCACTGGCACTCGGTTTCCAGATACAGAATGGAATACATGGTTGACATACAAATTGTTCGTGTGATTTACAATAACTCTGACCTCCCGGGTGAGTGGCGTGTCACAACTTCAGACCTCTATGCCCACAACTCGATAGTAGCTTTCAACGAGAACTTTTCTTTGTGATTTAGCGCAGCAATCGCGACCACGAGTTCCCTTCTGATCGGTCAGCGGAGTGCCATCCAAGGAACCGTGTGATCGAAAAACTGGCTGACCTTTACGCTCAAGCTTTCGAGGTACTCAACGACTTGGATCTGCCTTGATCTGCTTTTCTGATGCACAAGAGGATGGGCACATTCAGTCGAGCGCCGTTTTACTTTTTTGCGTGCGTTGAGAGGCACAACGGCGTACTCTCCCGCATTATCGTTCATCCTACCGGGCAAACGGCACAATGTCCATCCGTGGTGCTCGTGATAGACGAAGCACTAGTATGTATCCTTTACGGCTATCATGCAACAATTATCATGGTTTGGGGATGTTGATGTCAAGCCGACAGACGATCTACGGCTCTACCGTATTCATGGCTCGGCTGGAAGATCTCCCGCTGATGCCATCCCCAGATAGATCTACCCATCGACCAAGAACTCGAGCTCCCACGTCGCGGTGCCCGGGTCCGCAACCTTATGCGCCACAGCGTATGTGGTTTCGATCGAGTTCGCGGAGAGACCACGTTGAGAGAACGGGGTGTATGGTGTTCATCTGATCGACGTTCGCTTGTCCCCAGTTCGGTGGCCTACCCAGGCAGGCCGCCCTGGCCCCAAATTGACTGAGGCGACATTTGGTTGTACGACTCGAATTCGTTGTCTCGAGTACTACTACCTCCTCCCAAATATCGGTTTAAAAACCCCCTCGAGAACTTGTACGGCAATTCTCTACCCTTTGAAAATCATGTCTTCTATTCACGGTCCCATGATGGCATCTCACGTCGGGTGGATTAGCGAGACCGAGGCCGCGGGGCATGTTGTCGACCATAGACCAGATTCCCATCATCAAGCTTCAAGTTTGAGCGTGACCGTGTTTCTCTCACAGCCCGTGGGGTAGTGAGTCGCTGACAGCAGGTCTAGTATGGTCTTGGCCGAATGCAAACGCCAGCACATTAAAATGAGGTCACGACAGTGCTGACCACTTGGGATGTGCTAGTGGCCTCGGATGCAGTATTTGCAAACTTCTGATCGCACAGCTGGTGCAATTTCTTTGGTCTCTCTCAAGATACGACGTCGTTGCCTCTTCCGTTGGACCCATAGATTCCAACCGGGTCGTGCGACTTGAGCAGGTAGAAGCGGACACGTGTATTCCTGTGGTGAAGTTTCCATCAGAAACGTCTTTTAAAATCCGACTTAGGCCGCTGACTACTTTCTATTTTTAGTCCAACGAGCCATGAAGAAAAGAAAAGTTTGCTATCAGCGCGAATAGACGCGCTCATGTGGTAGGGTGTAATGTGAGAGACATCTGACGCAGAGACAGACAAAGCGGTCATATTCATTCCTTTAAGACGAGTATCGTTATGGATGGAGCGAGTTGAATAGGCGCTTGGAGCCGTTCAGTCGATGCGACCCAGCGACCACTTATTGGTTATCCGTCAGTATGCTGTACTCGCCTAGACTCCGCCGCCAGCAGCCAGCCGCAAAACATGGCCACGCGTCAATTCTGTCTCTTTTGGGCAGGTGACTGTACGGGATGCCGCCCAACGGACCGTGATGGAAAGAAGATGTGACTTGTGCCTCATGAATCCACGGCTCCACGTTGCCCGATTGCCTTTCTCTCGTTCGATTTTAGATATTAGCCATCGGTATACTGGTAGGATACTCTGAAATACCAACCACTTGCATCCGGAGACCGGAAGGTGATGGGTGGGTTGTATTCCGTGAACACTTGCTCGGGGCGAAGAAAACGGACCCGACAGGATCGATCAGCAGATCGAATGGAAGTAACAACGTTCCTCATAGGGTGAGAACGGACGTGTATACAGACCGCTCGAGTATGCCGGGCCCGGAAAACGGCTTCCCCCACTAGTAGCGCTCCACGATGTGTCGAATGGATTCCAAAATGGCAAGATAGGCTAGGCAGCCTGTGCTTCATATTTTGACTTGCTGTGGTGATGGATGGTGGGAATGAAGGAAGAAAAAGAGTTCCGGCGCCGCTGGGGTCAGCACGTGGTGGTGATCGAAAATGTACAGTTGGCTTGTTCTGATCACTTTTGATAATGTTCCAGCCGTGCACATTGTCTTCTCGGTCTTCCCCCTCCGATCCGCTGTATAACCCTCGTTATAATATCTTTCCTCCGTATCCAGCCGCCAGAATCGCCCTTTGCTTGCTAGAAATCCCGTGTATCATTCTAGGTAATTCGTATTCTTTTCCCAGTCCTTTCTCGTCAGAAGCAAGATCAATCAACACTTCGTTTTCACAGTTCTCTCCCTCTCCACATATTGCCTATATCATAGCAAGGAAGCCCGGCGCCAACAATGGAGTGCCCAATTCTAGTTTGGATGCTTTCGCTCAATCGTGATGTGACGACAGAGGTGTGTGCCTGCCATTCTGCACCTGCGCCACTCGGCGCGACGGGTCCCGCTGTTTGCCAACCCTCCGCGTCCTATTCGCCTAGGAATACGACAAGTGCTTTAATCTCGTGAGGGAGTGTGCGCCACACGCGAGGATTGCCTATGAGTGCACGTCTATCGAGTCTTTTCGTGAGTCATTGTACATACCCTATCTGCCGAGTACTTTTCTCTCATCCCTGGCTCTCCTTCCTCGTTACTAAACCATGTTGCTCATGGTTATGCAGGCCAGATCATATCACAAATGTTACCACTCCTCATGATGCGCCACAGACGGATATCGAGGACGAAATGGAAGGACTGCGAGACCTCTAATGGGAAGCACTGGATAGAACAGGTCCGTCTATCTAGTTATTTTCCTGTGTCTATCTCGCACTTCGAAAAATCGCTCAATGTTTTCTCCCCTTGCTTGCATTCATCCCACCTCATTCCGTAACTGTACAGTCGCCCGACGATATGCCGCCAGAAAAGTTTCTCCAATCGATGATTGGTTACCATCTTGCCTATGACAATTCGTTATGCGGCATGGTGATGACCCAGGGCCGCCAGCGACAAGTCATCAACATCGGCCTCGGCATCAAACAACTCTGCGTAGAACCTCGGGGCGTCTCCGTGGCCGCCTATGCCGAATCATTTGCCCACAAGGTTTGTCTCATCCTCTCATGACCAACACCGTGTCTTGATATCATTGTCACGCGCCGATCGTCGTGTCTGACTGCGTTTGCGCCCCTTTTTCGCGACAGCTGACCCCATTAGAGTTGACGTTTATTGCACCCGAACTCGGCGACGAAGTCGTGCTTCGTCGGCTGTGCATCCTTCTCTCGCTCAAAGCGGCCTACATCAAAGCGGTCGGCCAGTCGCGCGGGTTCGACTGGTCCCGGCTCGAGTTCAACATCCCCAACGAGAGCGCGCGCGGAGATGATCATCCGTTACAAGGATGGGAGTTCCGGGTGTTCAAAGCGCAGCTGGGCGTGCAGCGCAGTGGGGCGGTGATCGAGGAATCGTATCAGTGCGCGTGTGCCTTCTTTCGAGGCACAAAGGAGTCCAAGTTTATCTGGCACGATAACGCGAAAGACCTGGAAGCTTGGGTGCAGTTCATCAATATCGATCAAATGATCAAGGTCATTCCAAAGCTGACAGCCTGATTATGATCGCGACGATCGGCTTTGTTTCTTTCCCTGCCTTTGGTCCTTGCACTCTCCTCTCATCTACGTTTGTACTTTTTTTCGTTCTTGATGTTGTGATGAGCTGCTCGATAGGCATGTGTCGCCCAAGCTGTTTGTGGAGTATTATCCTTTTTCCTTTTTGGTTCGCTCGTTATTTGCTTTGCCATCCGCTCCCGACTGTATCCCTCACGATATATCTCAACACTCCATTTAATGTCTTGACATGGCTCGGTGCTGGACGACGTGCTGTACCAAGAAACAAGAATGGATCACCTCTGATATAAACACAATGTGCTCCCCGACCATCCACCATGTAATACGATAGGAAATGCTAGACTGTTCACACCTATCTTGTGCTGTGCAGGCTCTTGTGTGGCGCTCACTCCGCCTTGAGCACGGTGGGTGTGGAAGCTTCTGACTCGCTCGATGGCACGGGTGGGCCCGTGTAATGGAAACGACCGCCTTTGAGTGCGTCGTTAACATGCCACAGTGCGAGAACAAAAGGATGAGTCCACGTACTGATTGCATACCACACCGCACTGATGACCCCAAACCCGACAAACACCACCGACGCATAATCTAGAAAAGACAGGGACGTCATTTGGCCCACGTCAGCGATACCGTCCAACGTACAGGACGAAAAAAAAAAAAAAAGACGCAACTCATCGTCACTTGCGTGACCGGCACGATCGCCGGCATCGAGAACAGTACGATCGCAAATACGATCCACAGCACCGCGATCGCATTCACGGCCACCCCCCACCTCCCCAATCCAAACGGCGCGTCCGCGACCTCCTCTCGGCCCTGTACCAACGAGATCGCCACCGGTAGCGCGTACGACGCGCCCAGACACATGACGGCTACTCCGACAAACGCGTTAAACGCCGTCGATGAGCCGAGATAGATTAACCCGAGGAGCACTTGGATCGTCGTCGAGAGCAGGAGGGCATTCACGGGAACGTCGGTTAGGTGAGGACTGATCTTGGAAAATTGGGCGTGAAAGGGGATTGCCTTGTCTCGCGCAAAGGCCCACGTGGTGCGGGATGCCGCGCATGAAATCGATATGGCGCAAAACATGCCGACGCCAAAGACTAGATGATCGCACCACCACGTTTAGATGGAACAGTCCTTTGGGGAAATCAAGTTGGAGGAAAACGTACTGATAAACCACTAGAAGGGAAAGGTGAGCAATGTTGTGAGGGATATCCCTTGTTAGTCGCACTCACCAATCCAAAGCCACCAGCATTAGAACCCATGATGAGCGTGAACATGAGGCCAATGGGTTGACCAGAACTGACTGGAGTCTGCATTTAGGGGCGGCAGAAACCCAACTGCATCATGCAGACACACCTTGTAATAACTGAGCGACATCGGGTAACGTGAAGAGAATTGGTAGAAGAAAGACCACGCCCGAGATGGTTCCAATCGGTACGGAAAGCGAAATAGCTCTCGGAAGGATCTCAGCAGGGTTGTGAACCTCTTCTGCCATGCTCGCAACTACCCAGTTACTTAGATGGATGATGAAAGACATGACATGACCTGCACTCACTCATCCCGATAGCAGAGTACGTATAAGCTAGAAACCTAATGGTGAGCAGAGCATAACGAACGTGAAACTGACATACCTGGCTAATCACCCAATTGAGCCGGCAGGTGAGCCTGTTTCATACGCACTCGCCAAATGATCACTTACTGGGAGAAGTCCGATGAAGAAGGACCAACCGGGCGCCCAACCAGAAGCGGGCTCAAACCCACCCAACGCAAACGATGCGGAATGGCGACCAGCCGCCGCCTTTACGGACAGACATATCAAGTTGACTGTCATCATGACGTGAGATAGCAAAAGGTGAAACAATTGACGCGCCCTTACCTATGATACCTAGGGCAGTCCAACACGCACAAGCAACCTGGACACTAGAGGTTTGCAAATGTGTAAAGAAAGTCGAAGCGCCACGTACGTCAATGCTCGGCAGGTACTTGTTGAAGAACAAGCAAAACCCGCACGAAACGGCAGTGACAGCCAGGAAAATCAAGTCTTTGAAGCGATGAGTGAGGAATTCAACTTTCCATCGGGAACATACATGTTTGCCAAGGAGTGACTTCCCATTCGGGATGGTATATACCCGCGCCTGCAACGATTAATTGTGCCGTTCCTTGAAAGATCCGCAGGGTGAGCCTATGACTTTCGAGAAATGAGGCCGTGTAATACCAAACGTAACGCTCAACGTGACGGTCCAGTTTCCAACCAAGTTGAGCCATCCGTTGATCCAGGAGAAAATGAGCTTGTAACGTGGTGGCGCTAAACGGTAACACCAATAGTACGCGCCTGCCGAAGTCGGGTACTTGGAACAAATCTCGGCTAGAGACAGCGCAAGCGTCTGAGTCAACGCGGAAACAAGAATCCACCTGGGGCGAGTCTCATTGACGTGTTCATGGATAATTTAGAGTTGCTCACCCCCAAAGCATGACTGCCGGACCGCCTCCGGCGAGGGACGTAGCTATTGGGGCAGCCAGACCATAAGCTTGATTTGTGTCAGTATGATACGCATATATACATCACTGTTACGACTCACGAACTGCCATGATTGCTGCGGACACCAGGATGTCAGCTCCTGCGCAAGACCAGTTGTAATGTTAGACGAACCTAGCGTCACTGCAAGCGAATGATGATATTAATAGTGAACTCAACAGTGAGACATTATTCGCCAGACGAAACTTACTGAAGAGAATGTGGAACAAGCCACGCGTCTACAACGAAAGACATGCCAGTGTTTCCGGGACCGAATACCATCAAGGGCATTTAAAAACACCCACCCTCGTCATTTCCTGGGAGTATCCGAGCTTTTCCAGCCCTTCACGAGCAGCCAGGTCAACATCGAGCATGTCCTTTGCCTCCATACTGGTCCACTGATGCTAAAAAAAATGTCGGAGAACGAGCGAAGCGTCAATGCGGGGAAGGAGCTGGAAGAATCCCAGCTTATCTCGGCTTTGAAGCACCATGGGAAAAGAGGAGTGCCGCGGTGATTTGCGTGTCCATGGTGGCGATTACGGCGACACTTGAGTGCAGCGAACGCACTAATTGTACGAACGGGGAGTGGACCACGGATATCTTGAAACACTAGTACCATTTCGCAGTGACTATACTTGGCTGTGTCACGGCAATTGCATACCTTGTGCCGTCAATTTACGACAATACTGGAACAGGCTCGCTTACCTCCAAGTTTCTTTTGGACCATGGTACAACCGCCCTGAAGCCGCCATCATAGGCTATAGGTGGCGCGGCAGCCCTTCCACACCCCGGTTGCCTCCCTCAAGCCCCAGCGACCGCGTCTTTCATTGCGCCCGCCCACTACCCCCTCTTATCAATGCCTCTCAGCCCCCCCGGAGCGACGTCCGAAATGATGTAGGCTCGAGTTTGACCGTTCGCTTCACCATTCACCCGGCCCGGGCGGGGCGAAGCACGATGATTGCGCCACACCAACCGACTATGGCGGCATCGTTTCGGCTATTTTATATTACCAACTATGGCGGAAATTGGTCGTCCCCGGAAGTGCCCCTGAAATATTCGAAGCCTCTTCAACTTTGTCATTTCTTTTCTCATTGTGGTTCGCGATGCCAACAAAATCTAGAACGAACGTAAAGTGTACTCGGTGTGCTCATGAAGGGGAGTGGAACTCATTCATGCGATGCTCTCGTTGCAAAGCCTCCATTTATTGCGTAAGAAGTCTAGCCTGCCAAATTTCAACATCACAAGCCGTACTAACTCGCTAACTCTCCTTCATCCCCAGTCTAACGAGTGTCAAGCATCCGATTGGCCGTACCACAAAACAAAGTGCATACCCACACAGTCCCAACAGCCCCTTGTCCCATCTTACAATGTCTTGGGCGTCACCATTGCCTGTAATGCTGATCGAGCGCGTGGCGCGCGGGTATTCGAGGCAAAAGTCATCTACCCATCCCATGAAATACATACACAGGGTATTCTTTGTCCGCTTTTCCAACAAGTTGGCTTTCCACTCGTCCTCTTCCGGCATCTCTCCAACGATCCTACTTCGATGACACGTGATCCAGG
>JBBPKE010000662.1:3552-14185 GCA_038089095.1 Tylopilus orsonianus | reverse complement strand
GTGTCGCCCAGTTGACATGGTACGATTGGAGCGGGCGCGTCCTGAATACGGCGACGACTCCGTTCTCGGTTCCATCTCTTAACAATTCGCTCATCTACGAGGGTACGGGCTTAGCAAAGGTTCTTCCCGCCGGGCACAATGCCTCCGATGTTTGGTTGTTGATGAACATCACCGCGCAAGTAGACGATGAGACGATCATCAATGAGTCGTATGTGAGTGTCCGAGTTTGTGTTGTACTGTTTTAGGGCGACCCTAATCACTGGCATTGTTTAGTTCACTCCTATCTCGCTCGCGCAAGCCAATCTTGTCGATCCTGAGATCGTTATGACGGTGGGCGACGATTACACATTCACACTCTCGGCGCAGGGTGGTGTCGGGGTATGGACGTGGCTCGACCACCCCTACGGTACTGTAGGCTATTTCAAGGACACAACGACTGGGAGGGCGTCGAATGGGTTCTACCTGATCCCTGGCATCGAACGAACGGGTGAGTGCTTGGCATGACGTCTTTACCAGGGTCTGACTCGGACCCTCATCGCTAGTGCAATTCATTCTGAATACGAAGCTCTCTGAAGTACAGGATCCTGACCCGTCTGAGTTTGTGGTGAGGTCTTTGTGGAACAACACGCATATCTGAAGAGACTCTGTGGGAGGGTATACCCAATTTACAATGGACATAGAAAAGACACTTTGCACTCCTTTAGTACTTCAGTAGAAATAAAGCAAGTAACATAGTTGCCGTGTGCTTTCTATGGATGTGGGCTATTGCCAGCGAACGTTCGAGTTTGCAGAGTCGTTTCATGTGATAACGGTATGATTTATCAGGCAAAATCTGTGTCGCACTGAGACATAAGCCAAATACGCGGCGGCTTGTTCCAGAGTAGTACGTCCCAGATAGGCGCTCCTTGAACCTAAAGCTTGCCGAATTATCTGTGCCGCGCCTTCAGTGGTACACTTGTCTTGAAATCTACAAGTCAAGGTTGCCAGCCTCGTCCGACGTCCAACTACACCCTCAGGCTTCAATCTTGACTTGAATGACAGTGTAACGTCACAATCACCCAACCATCGTTCGAATCTTAGTAAAAGTCCACTTTCGACTGACGACAAGCAGTGCCACAGAAGCAGGGCAAAAGCAAAGGTCACGTTCCTTTGTCCGAGACAAACCCGGACAAGATTCGATGTTGCGTTATCAAATCAGATACCCTACTAGCAATCATTGTCAGCCTAGCATACCTTGGTTGGCCAATCCCTACACCATTCATGCCGCTGGGATTTGCTTGGGGCACGTCTCTACCAACATATCATTCATAACGCGCTGTCGTATGTGAAGGTGCGCTGGGGGGAATCATTTCTACATGACACGATTGCAGTACGCGGCTCAGTGTCACTCGAGGCCCGTTAATTTCTAAATTATTTGTTTTCACAAAATCTGAGAGCGGTACTGCTTCTATCGACTCTCAGCGCGCCTAGAACTTCACCGGAGTAGTCGTGGCATGGCACAATCAATTCGGACGAGCTAGGAGAACATGATCCTATTTAACTGCTGGAGGACACCGTTAGCTCGAAGTCTTCAAGTGCCGATAAGGGAGCAAGCAGGTCAGGGTGTGTTGATCTAATGCAATTCCCTACCACTTACTGTCATCGCCTTGCCTCAAATAAATCATCTGAATGAGAAACTGGCAAGTGAATTTGCAGTGTTGCAAATGTCTTACTACTTATACCTTGAGCAACTACGCTGGAACAGATGCCTCGGATGCCCAAGACAGGTGGTTGACATCAAAGTTACAACTTCGTCTCTCCAAGGTCCGTGTTAGTACTCGGGTTTTCTCGCACAAAGCGATTCAGTTACATACTCACATCTGATTAGATAGTGGGCATGGGCCCGCAAAGTGCTGACACTAACTCCGTCCGCGTGTCGCTCTGATTGCCCATATTTTGTGAAAACATACTACTTTCATTTCGTTCACACACGTTCCATCCAGTCAGGGCTTAATCGTAATGTCGTCCAGTATGGCTGTTTACCACATACATATATAAAAGACCACCATTACTTCTGAAAAGTGCTGCCTGGGGTGGTGCCTATGACCCTGTTCATCTTCTTTGATGTTACCTATCCCGTCGCTTCCTTTCTCCTCGAGCCCATCAAGCCGGAAGTTAGACAGAATGTCCAGAGGATTAATAAACATCTGGGCAATGCACATTGGGCTGGCGGGAACGGGAACAGGATTGTAATACTGTGTTTGAATTTATATGAGGTTAAGAAAATTATGCAGCATGTATGCACAGATGGCAACGTTTCTTATTTTCCTACCAGTTTGTCCATTTGTTCCAGAATTATTTGCATGACATGGTTGTCTCTGGTACGAACTATGTGAGTTGCTTCCTCGTTCCTGTACACTCAAATTGAGCCTGCAACACGTTCAGGTACCGTACACTGATTCCTCCACGCGTGGTGTTCTGGGTCTCGGTGGTTCCGCACGGAGGCTTTCAAATGAAATACAAGGATATATTGCAACCTATGCACTCAACTTGAGTACATACCTTGTTTCTGGGTGAGTTTCGAGCACATTGATTGCTCGTTGCATCGAAACCCTTGTTTCGTGGACGAATTCCGGTAAGTTCATGACCTTGTATGGAGTGAATGTCACTCATCGCAGTCCTCGTAGTATGCACTCCGTGACATCCTTTTACGCATGGAAAGGTGTTCTCGAGAACATAAAGGATTTTGCTTTCAGCTCCACCGTGGTTATAACCCATGGTCACCATCCCGTAGACAGTAACTTCTCCTGACCGAGCCGAAATGCGCCCAAGGGGCGGTACAAGATAGCGCGTGCTATAGGGTTCTAGCTGTCAACGCCGGGAAGCCTAGACGCCAATCAAGCTTTTGCACAAGGGTGTTGGATCACACTAGCCTCCAGATCTTTGTATCTGGCCACCAACATTGCCTGGTGCAGCTGCGATGCGGGAATAGGCGAGAAATATTTTAGGAGTCTTATCCGGCGGCTAAATAACATCTGGCAAGGTGTTAGTTAGTTGGCAATCGAGTATTCTGGCAGACGGCGAAAAGTACTTAATTATCTATTGGGAAACGTGTACGCCCCGGTGTCTATACAGTCGTTCTGGAGGCTGGAAAATGAGACACTCACGGTCGGACCGATGGGCGAGCGTAGATAGAGTAGCATAGTCGACCTGATACGGACCCCGTTCCAAGTCCCTTACCTCAATGACTCCCTTGTCCGTGGGGAGACGACCATCAGCGATTGTTCTCCCTGCTGGATATGACGCAACGAAAATTTTGTGGCTGACAATCCTCCCTGCAAAAACGGACGAGACTGTGTTGAACGAGTCGTATGCGAACATCAACAATTGTTTTGTATCCCTGGGTTAGTGACACTGACCATAGAACGGGTTAGTTCAGCCCCATCTCTCACATATGCCAACCTTGCTGACCCAAAGATCGTGGCGAACACAAGCGACAACTACAAGTTTTCTCCGTCGGTGCAGAGTGGTGTCTGGGATTGACGTAGCTCGACCATCCACACGGCACTGATGGCTTTTCGTGGACGTAACAGCACAAAATCGCCGAACGAGTTTCACCTTGTTCCTGGCATTGACTGTATGCGTGAGAGCTGGACGCTCAGCGCAAATTTTTGCCTGCAAATTCTACGCGTCCTCAATATGACTTCTCCGCTGTAATCCAATTCATACCTAACTTCTAACAGAGGTCCCTCTGCCAGAACAAGACGCATATGTAACGCAACTGTGATGGGGCCGTGGGGGAGTCGCACATGTGAATGTCTGGGATACTTTACCCATCACATTAAGTGAGTCACTTCTGGTCATCCATTGGGCAATCGTAACGATGAGAACGTCACAATAGTGTACCCCTCTGATACGTGTACAAGAGAGAGGCTTACTTAGGGCACGGTTTCCTCCGAGTTATCCTCAAAGGAGGAAATAACACAAAAATACACCTGAGCCATTGAAATAGACAGTTGCATGTGGCTAGCGGGCTATTAGAAGTACTGGTGGATATTCGGACCTCACTCGCGACTCACCTAGCAATTTCGTAGTGAAACATGGATTAGTAGCAAGTAACATGGTGACATGGCTACAAATAGATTGTGCACATTGACTCTACAACAAAGATGTAGGTGAGTGGAGACCAGTGCGAGATGCCAATATGCGCGTCATGTATCATTGTAAAGACCAGTTGGGTTGCATCGGAGGCCCGAGGGTGATCGTGTGCGTTCGAATCAGAGCGTGGGTAAACTTTGTGAATTGCTGCCTGACATGGTCGAGACCACCGTAAGCCCTCCCGAAGAGGCCTAGCTCGGACAATGTCATTGGACTTGATCTTGGCAGGGCGATGGCAGGCAACCGAGCGTCGATCAAAGTAGATCCCAATTACTTCCGGCACCCTCGTGGTCCCTGGCACGCGTTTTCGCGATTCACGTTCTGGCTTGAAGGTCACCCGTCAAGGTTACCGACTTATGAGATTTATCCGTCGCTCAACAAGTATGAGTCCATGACGGTGGCTTGCAATTGAATGCACTTTGAATTGATGGCTTGTGAGGCTAGTGAGCGCACCAGGTGAAGCGGTCGCGCCCGGGCCGGAACTTGTACCATTCCATGTAAAGCCCGGTCGGAATCGGCGCTGACGTTCAACGGCCTGCTTTACAGGTGCAAGACCATTTGGTTGAGTTGACCAATGCTTGATACCACCCCTCGCGTCGTTCCAGGCTGCTGGATGCACTCACTTGGGGTGATGCGTCTCCTATTTATGAAATGACGGGTATTTTCCCGTTATAATCTAGTGTTGTTTCAAACCTGATATATTATAATGTACACGACTCTGGTTTACCACCTGCAGACTTTAATATCCCTAGTAACTGGCGACAACGGCATTGAGAGGGGACTTGGGGATCGTCCGTCAGTGATCGCCCCGATGACCATAACGTAAATTTACCATATCACAAGTTCTCCGAATTGTCCTTAAGTGCCACATTCATTGTGACGTTACTATGCATCACAAGCTCAGTGAATTCAAGGATATATAAGTACAACAACTGAGCTAATGTGGCGACGAATGCGAGAATTGACAGGATGAGACGTGGGGAGTGAGTATAACTCTCTTACACAAAACTAAAGGGCGATATGTTCCATGCTTTTCTGCTTCTCGCTTTTCTCAGGGATCAGTAAGGCCAGCCAAAAGGAAGCAAGCAGCAATCGTGAGCAGGATAGGTAGTTATTGGTGACCAGTAAGAAGTCTACTGGTGTTTCCCATCGAACGACACTTGTCCAATGTTGAACTGCAAGGCACCTGGGAAAGGCCACTTGTTTATCCCAGCGCTCTTGAATGAAGGAAGCGGAGAAGGGTTGGGACCACTGTTAATGTAAGGATACTTCTTCGTGACGTAGAGCGTCCATGCATTGCTCCCCTCAACAGGTTTCTGAGCAAGGTGAAAGATGGGGCTACGTCGAGGATAAATGATATAAGCACCAGTCAGGTCAAGGTGGTGTTAGGAGAGTGACTTACGCTGTCAGGGTTTCAGTCAGGGCAAGCCTAAACTTAACCCTGGGTGGCGGGATCTTTGGGTCACCACCGTCACACCACGTGACGGTCAAGGTGAGCTTGGCGGAGTATCCGGGGCGCGCACCAGCGAAGTGGCAGCCCGCAAACTGAGTTCGAATGTCAGCTATGCTGACGCGCGAGACCACGCGCTACAAAAACAGTCACATACTGCAGGAGATTTTGTTCCGATAGATTGGTTCTAGTGAATGGATTAGCATTGATGCAAAGAGGACGAAAGAAATGGCCGAACCGAAAAACACACGCCGCCAGGGAAGATCTCATCGTCACCACATGTCAAGCTCCCTAATGAAATATGCCAAGGGTCAACTTAATAACGAAATAATATCATTGCAGAAACGAACACATGGAGTTAGGCGGGATGACCGGGCTGTCGCATTCCACAATGATGGTCCAGAAGGAGCAATAGAAGGAGCAATAGGGAATGTCAAGGTTGATGGAGCAAGGCCACGACCAGCATTTGTTCCCTCCAGGCTGGCAGGGCTCCCAGTTGATATTTCTCCAGCACGCGAGTGGGCAGGCGAAAATGTAAGTCTCGAAATCAGCGACTAAAAGTAAGTGAGCACTACAATGGCGCGACAAATTTGCAAAAGAACGAACGGGTTGCATAGTCGTCCCATTGATCACTCGGCCAACCAGGGAACACCGGATAGTCTTTGTACTTCTGACGGAACTCCGCGATGAGGCAGTAATGGTTGGTGGAGTCCTGGGGTGGGTTCTCGATCACGAATGGCTTGTCGAACAGGTAGAATTGATTAGCGTTTGCAACGGAGATGGTTTGATCATTGACAACGTTATCCTTTCCTCCACCAAAGACCTTGCCAACTAGGGATCCTGTCAAGTACTGTGATGGATGATTCACAGTATTTGCTCCTACGGCAAACAGTCTACTCTGGACATCAATGCCCGCAAGGGTGCTGTGTCCGCGGACAAAAATGTAATTGTTCTGATTTCCAACCAGCTCGACATTGTTTGCGGTCGAATAATCCACGGATGGGTTCTGGAGAGTAGTTAAGATATCCTTTACATTCGGGTTCGTACCAATGGGCTGAATGTCTGTTTAGAAATTCCAATCAGCGGCGGCAGACATGAGGAAACGGAGATGTATACCAGGGGCATACCCGATGGGCCCATGATGGGGGAAGTTATTTGTGTCGGTCAGTACAGTTCGGGTCCACCAACCTGTCGCTACCGGCTTCGTGACTGGAATAGGCTCGTAATCTCCTCTTTGGGTGGAATCAATCTCAGCCTTAGCGGGAGAATTCGGCTGTTCCCTTAGTTGCAACTCAGCAGAATTCGCAAAGCGAAGGTTACGAGTCGACTGGGGTTCGAATATGACATTCAGTGCACCTAACAATGGTTCCGAACCTATTGGCAATAGGTTGCTTTTGAACACCTGAAGAGAGAAGCCAGAGTATGGTTCAAAGAGGGTGTTCGCAGGAGAAAATACGTTGAGCGACAAAATTCCGTCGTAAGACGAGTCAAGTATGACGCCGACTTTTCCAAAGGACGATAACGGGGTGCGCCTGACATTGACGGCTCCGCGATCATCAATCAAAGATACCTCTAAGTCTTTGGGGGGTGGTGGGCCATTGTGCCACTATAAATTCATGAGTCATGACTCGCGGGCATGCACAACACGATGATACTGACAGCGATGCTAAAAGCGACCTTCACAGGCAGTTTACTAAACATGCGCAGTCTAGTAGTCACTGAAACATGCTTCAAAGTTGGATCTGCGACGACGACCTAAGTTACAGTCAAATCATGTTCTTTCAGGAGAAGACGATGCAAGAACTTACATTATAGAAAGTATAGGTTTTGTCCTTGGACAAGAATGAGATGAAGTCATCCACATCGACGCGCTTGGGGTCAAATGGAGGCGGTGGCATTTCCTCTTTGGGAAGATGTTTGACAATATTAGCGACCAGAGAGTAAGTGTTCCCCGTAGCGTAGGGAGGACGGAGCTGAAAAGGTCCGTTGACAACGCCTATGATCCCCCACATTAGGGGCCCGCTTAATCAGGAATCCTCACGACACTTACATGGACCCGGTTTGTCTCCACCTTGAATCACCATCGAACCAGGTGCGACAGGACTCGCGTCATACCACACTTGCGGCCACAGGATCAGCTCGCCCGGAACAGCCTTCAAGGAAACAATATGGGGCCCGCCGGAGCCATATCCACGAATGTAAACATTGTTAACATGGCCCCCGACGATAGGCATACCCGTAAAACCGTTCCAGGCTGCGGGATCAATGAGCGTGCTTGAGTCAGGTCGCATGCCGTAGAGTGGTATGATATCGGGCGACTGATCAAACGTATCAATCTCACCTCTCGCTCAGATTGAAGCTGGACACGACGCACGAAGGACAGAGCTTTGGAGTACTTCTCCAGATTATGCAGAGCATCGTCATCGGGATCTGGGACTTGAGTTTAGCAGGACTCTGACTATGCGAACTAATGGAACACAAACAATTTCTCAAAACTAAAGTAGGTTGTTCGGGCATTGTATGAATTCGAGTTATCTGTGAGATGGCAGGATGAAAGATCGAGCTGGTGTCTGCTGGCAGAGTGAACAGAATGCATCAGCTTTTATACGTGCTAGACACACCTAATGGGTAATTTCCACCCACAAACAAGCGGGAGCACTGCTCTCAGCTGGCCGTCATTCCGACGGAAAGACGACCACTTTACATGATGACCATGTCAGATGACTGGGAACAGAGTTGGGTTCGATAATGGGCGCACCCCACAGGAGCATCCCAAATAGTAGTCTCCGCGTCGTTTGATCTCGCACTGCATCTAACCGACTGCCTGGTTGTCTACAAATGGAGCAATTTCCGTAAGTCTACACATGGTTTCCTCCGCAAATAGAGAAATTCATCAGAATGAGGACCTCTTTGCCATATGTAGAGTTCTAGTTTACGCAACTTCTCGTTTTGACGATTTGATGCTCATATGTCAATAGTTTTTGGGGTGCGTGATCGTGACTGCCTGTAAACAGCGGACATGTTGCGTAAGCTGCGGAAGATCCCGATTAAGAAAAAAGATAACATAAGCAAGCACTTGAGAAAGACTACACTGCGATAGTTTTGAATCAGGCCTTTCGGGGGATTCAGGATGGCGCTTCTTGCTGCAGCTACACAGCTACAGATTGAGATCTTAGAAGCATCTGTCGGCGCAGTGCGACATTCGTGAGAAGGTCAAGTGCAATGCTTCCAGAAGAATATTTGACACCGTCTCCGTGGTTGTCGCTCAGTGGCAGAATGAGAAACTCAGGTACGAAGCTGTCGCCGCCGTCAGCAGATGCTTTGTAAGCGCTTATTTGATCTAGGTCTGACGGCGATATCCACTGGCTTCTCGGCTCTTTCATCCCATGCAGTAATGTTCGAAGAGCGATTCCCCAAAGGCAGACGAGTCAGTGGAGACTCTCGTCTTGTCATTCTGTCAACTAACGAGCTTTCCCGTGAGTGTCATAGGTAGCACTGATGCATCAGTGCGCCTTGGATCTCCAATGCAGTGTCATTAATCTGCCAATATGTTTAAAAGTGCTGTGACTTTCCTGACGCTTGCACATACATAATAGGTCGTACGTGATATCTTCTCTCCACGGAGAAACTTACGGAAGAGCAATTGACATGTCATTCAATATGGTCGTACAAACTGCCGTAGACGCTGCAGAAAACAGGAGGTCGTGACTTTAAACATTCTCATTGGACGCGCCCGCTGTCGAACTTATAGTCAGATGATATGCAGATCATGTAAGGGCCCGGGTTGTTCTTCGTCGAGAGGCAGTCGACCGGTCACGGTATCCTTCACTGCCTTGACCGCGGATATTCCCGGATGCCGGTAACAAGTTCGTCGCATAAGACATGTGCATTCTGCTTTATTTCAGTACATGTCAGTTTCCGTCTCACAGGTCCCTCAAATTTCGCAAGCTATACGTCCAAAGTTTGTTCATTTGAGGAATGTTCTGTATCTCTGAGCGGGCCACTGTCTGACTAATTCTCGTCCAATGTCCCACTGGCAAGGAATCCAAGTAACACCGACTGGGCGGTCATTCATTACCTAGAGCTGGTGGTCACAAGCAGATGGTTCAGATTCTTGATGAACTCTCATCTACCGGACCGGTGAGGATCAACTCATGGGTCGTGTTTTCTTTGATTTCTCTACGTGTTCGTCAATGCTAGTAAAGTTACCATGGCGGACATCCAGCTCGACCCACGGATAAGACTTCACCGCCGTCTTGGCAGTGTCGTGCAGTACAAGCCAGTCATCAGATTTGGAGCATGCGCGTGAATACGGTACAAAAAAGGTGATTTTCCGCATGAGGCTCGGTGGCGCTTACTAGGATGAGTGGAGGTCTAAGCTTCCCGTAACATCGAAGATAGGTATCAGTGTCCGCAGTGATACTGTGTTTACACACCGTGTCCAAGACAAACCCATTGCCAAATAGTCAACATTCAAGCCCAGATTATCTGTACTGCTGGGGCTTGGACCCATTGAAGGGCAGGGTAGAAATTGTTATCACTGCTATTCGGTGCTCGTATTCTGAAGGAACAGGAGCGCGAACTTGATGCTTATCATGTCATGCATCTAAGCTCGGATTGAAAACCAGTTCATGCTGTCTGTTTATTACGTAGCTCGGTCGGGGAATGCCCCCTGGGCATTCGAGTCGTCTATGGAAGCCTGGACAATCGTGCTCACTTTGACACAACGCATGTCATCTTGCCGCACTTCGGCACACGGTTTTTGTCGCGACCTCGGACACCACGTCGGCCGAACACCTTTATGCCCCAAAAGGAAGTTTATATTTGTTAGAATACTCAGTATGTCACGGAAGTCGAAAACTGACTATGGTGCGGTATAGCCCTGATTAGGTAAACTCTCAAATACAAATATGGAAATACTCCAACACTCCCCCTTAAACACTACCCCGTGTTTGTATAGATGCAACTAGCACAGAGGCAAATAAAATGTAATTCAAAATGAATATACCTGTAAGTGTTCCACTAAAACGAATGTAATATGTCTGT
>JBBPKE010000661.1:0-14236 GCA_038089095.1 Tylopilus orsonianus | reverse complement strand
GCGAATGCCGGGGGAAGGCACGGGTGATGTGGGTGTCGCTCCTGGTGTGCACGAGCGGGGGGCGGGTGGGGGTGTGGTGTGGCGCGGGGTCATCGGACATGATCTGAGTGGGGCCATCGTCGTCGGAGTCGGGGGGGCTAAAGACGGGGGAGAGGGGGAACTCGGAGGCGAGGAGCTCGCCGATGGACCGGTGTTTGAGGATGGGCTTGCGGACGGTGCCTGGGGCGGGGTCGAAGGTGGGGGAGGGGGACGCGGGGAGGTCGAGGGCGGCTGCAGCGGTGGGAGAGGGCCTTGGGGCGGGGTCTGCGGTGTGGAGGGGGCCGTAGAGCCAGGTGACGTCCGAGTCCTTGAGCCTGGGGCGGGGTGAGCAGGGCCGTGGGAGGGGGAAAAGACTGACCAGTTGAGGGTCTCTGGGGAGACGGTCTCGAGACCATTGCGCTGCTTCCACCAGGTGCGCCAGGAGGCGTTCTCGAGGCGGACACCGTTGGCGATTTCGTGCTTGAGGCGGGTCATGCTGCGCCAGGAGCGCCATACGTCCTCCTCGCGCCACTGGTGGGAGAGGTAGTCGACCTGGGCGCGGGGGCGGTCGGACACGGCCAGGTCGTCGGGCACGGCGTTGATGGCCATCGAAGGGTGGTGTGAGCAGCTCCGGTCGAGCGGGCGGGCGGGTCTACTCCTCGTCACGTGCCCCTCCCCTCTCCTGCCCCTCCCCCCATGGATCCCCCCTTTGACTTCCAGACCTTCCTCGACCAGATGCGCTCCCGCAGCGCAGAGCCCGTCCCAAAGTACCTCAGATCGCACGTACCCTCTCCCCGCATCCCGCACCCCAGCTCACCTCACGCAGCTTCCTCAGCAACTTTGCACGGCGCACCTTTGCCGTACCCGACCAGGCCAGGGTCATCACCGACTTCCTCGCCGTACGCACCCCCCTATCAACCCCGCACCCCCCTCTGACCCCCTCCCCAGTTCATCGCCGCAAAGATGCGCGAGTCCGACGTCTGGCGCAACGCCTCCGACGCCGAGTTCGACAACGCCATGGAGGGCATGGAGAAGCTCGTCATGAACAAGCTCTACGACTTGTCCGTCCCCTTCCACCCCCTCCTGCCCCTCCTTGACCCTCCGCCCCAGCACCTTCTCCCCCTCCCTCCCCCTCCTCTCCCCGCCTCGCCCCGTCACCGCAGACGATCTCGAGCGCGATCGCATCCTTGCCCAGAGAATTGCCCTCTTCCACTGGATCCGTCCCTCGCACCTCGATGTCCCCGAACTGGAGGGCGACGACCCCGCCATCACCGGGTTTCTCGACTTTGCCCAACAAGGTCTCTCATTTGACGCCCGTGTCGCCCCGCCTCACCCCCCTGCACAGAGTTGTGTAAAATCAACCACTACAAGGCACCGCGGGATAAGCTGATCTGCATCCTCAACTGCTGCAAAGTCATATTTGGTTAGCCCGTCTCCCCACCCGTGCGTCCCTCGCGTCCCTCATATCGCCTAGGCCTTCTCCGCCACCTGAAAAAGGATCAGGGCGCAGACGCCTTTGTCCCCGTCCTCATCCTTGTTGTCCTCAAAGCCAACCCAGACCACCTCTTGTCCAACGTCGAGTGCGTTTCATCCTAGCTCACCCGGCCCCCGTGAGCATACCATGACAGATTCATAAACCGTTTCCGCAACCCCGCAAAGCTCCAAAGCGAGGCCGGCTACTACCTCTCCAGTCTCGTGAGCGTCCATCTCCCCGCGAAATTTCTCTCCCTTGACGATCCAGATCCCTAGATGGGGGCAGTGCAGTTCATCGAGACGATCGATCACACCTCCCTCTCAAACACTACCCAACAGGAATTCGAGCGGTCAGCATTCTCGAGCGAGCTTGGCTCCGCGCTCACCCCCACTTTGCAGAAATGTCGAACTGGCCATCCAGTCTCTGCCCCCTTCGTTACCTTCCTCCCCGACGTCATCTACGTCCTCGTTTGTGCCCTCGTCCAGGTCCCCCCTCCCCTCTCCCCACGCGGGCGAAGAGTCGGCACAACCACTGACGTTGCCCGTGCCCTCTCCCGCCCAGAGTATCGGTGAGGACGCACGCCGGTTGCTGCAAAAGACGGGAGATGCCGTCTCCAAACCGCTCGGCGCCATCGGCCGCATCTTTAGCGAGGCCCTCGACGACAAGATGGCCTATCTCCCAGGTCCGTTTGCACCGTTTGAACTTGCAAGAGAACGGGCGCAACAAGAAGGGTGATGCGATCCCACTCGATCCTGAGCTCATCCTGACCATGTTGCTTCCTAGTGCGTCCAAGACCGACGACGAGGTGTCCAAGGCACCCATTCAGACGACGTATAAACCGCGCGTGCGGCGGCCGTCACCCGCGCCGCCCTTGCCCACCGTCGAAGACGCGTCGAAACCGACAACATCTGCGCTCAAACCACCTCCATGGCAGCAGCAGCAACCCGACTCCCGACTCGTGCCCAGCGACGTCCCCGCAAGCTCGCTCCCGCACCACTTGCAACCGCCATCGCAAGCACAGCACATCTCACGGACACCGACCCCTTCGCTCGACTTGACCGCGGTGCAAGCCGAGATTGACCGCGCGCACGCACATGCGAGTGCGGCGGCGCAGAGCACGCTTGCGCAGATCTTTCCGGGCATGGATCCCGAGGTCCGTGGGTGGGTGCTCGAGGCGAACGGGGGGGACCTGGGCAAGAGTATCGAGGCGTTGTTGGAGATGAGCGGGGGCTCGTAGCCCGCTGAGGTCCCGGCGCACGTTGTCAAAGTGGTCGTTGTCACACCGTACATTCTCTGTAATCCATCTTAATGAACTGTTTTGGCGGACCGACGACGACAATGACATTTCGAAGAGCTCGACAAGTTCCACATGCCACACGTAGGTTGGTGCTATTCTACTTGTGGTCACCATCAAAGTCGGGTAGCTGGACACCTGGAGTACGGTGACGTCGCGGACTAGGTGTCGGAGAGCGCCTTGCCTGTTCGGAGGCGTTTTACATCGTAATCCATCATGGCGAACTGTGTTTTTTGAGTGCGCCTCCCACAGATTCTCTGTGCCCCGTCATTGTACATGCTCGTGCATCCTGTGCCACCACTTGATACCCGCTCTCAAAGCATCCATGATCTCTTCCACCTCCTCTTCCTGGTCCTTGGCACCCATATCACTCTCGCTCGCCTTCATCTTCTCCTTTCCCTTTCCCTTTCCCACGTCAGCTGCGAGAGACGCGATCGAGCGTCGCTCCCGCGCCACACGTTCCTCGTACCCAGACGGTGTCGCACTCATCATGTGAATCGCATGTTCGAGTCTCTTGGCAGCGTCAGCGACAGCGAGCGTCCTATATCGACATCGACATCAACCTTCGTCCCACGTCGCAGGTCCCCCCCCAACACAACACAATACAAGTGACTACGCACCTCCCCTCCATGCTCGCCGGCGCATGCGGGATCATCGTCCACCCACCCACGTTCTTCTCGTCAGCCAAACCACCCCTAATGGGAAACACGTGATGAAGGGATCGTCGAAGCGTGTCGAACGCGCTCGTTCGCCTGTCGAGCTGGCCAGCGGGTTATCCTGGTGAGATTTGCGAACGTGCCCGACACATGTAGATCACGTACGGGAATTTTACGCGAAAAGCTCGCTTCCACCTCCATCTTGACATCGGGCATCTCCGCGTCCACTGAAAGAAAGCCGTCATGAATGCAGGCTGATGACTGACGGAAAATCACAGTCGGGTTGGCTTACACTGGTCGTTTGCAACCTCCTTGGGCGCGTCGGGCTCTTGGTTGACCTGAATCGTGGTGACGTCGACGTCGCTTACATTCACCCTGTCGCACTCTTCTCCAGGTGGATCCTGGTCTTGCAAAGCTGCAACGGCACGTTTTTTATCTAGATTTGGATGGCTATCATTGGTTTTGGCGACAGCGTTGCCGCTCTCGCCATCAGCGGGGACTTTGAAAGGCGTCTTGAATGGCTTTCTCAAGCTATTGGCTGAACTATGTGGTCGTGTGACTGGCACAATGTTTAGTGAGCCCCATCAAGGAAAAATGGAAGATGCAACAGCTTACTGAGCGGGGGCGGCATGCCGGTACTTGTGCGCATACTGGCACTATTATTGGCCGAGCCCACACTCGCTACACTTCGTTCGTTCCCTACATGCGCCGCCTTGGCCCTTTTCGAATCGGGCAAGACCAATTTATCTCGTCCATGTGCATTCGGCCGTTTGAATCCCTGGGGCGGCATCGAGTTCAGACAGTCCCAGAGTGTCCTTTGACCTGGGTCAAGCGTGTTCGTGTTTGCACTGCCAGCCAATACGGGCGCACACTGCAGCTGTTGCTGTGGTGGCTCCGACCGGTTCTTCCCCCCCTCGTCGTCCTCGTCATCCTCGTACCCCGCATTCCAAACCGACTTTGAGATAACCGCGGCGGCATGGTCTTCGTCTGAGAGGTTCGCTCTCCGCTGGCGTGTCTTGTCGGGATACTTGCACACCTACAGCAGGACGTACGACGATGTCGATTCCGAAGAGATGAGGGCTGAATAAACGACATACATCGCACATCTTGTCGCATATGCTCTCCATGAGGTCGTCGTCCGTCGTGTCAATGATTTCGCCAAAGTACCTGCATATAGACTCAGGGTGCGCATTAATACGCTTTTCATGCCACAAGCCCGACAAAGACAATGCTTACGACGTGCCTACACGCCGCAACGTTCTCTACAAAGCTGACAAGCTACAACGAAAATGGAGGCAGGGAGACATGACCGCAGAATCCATGATAGGTTCACGGACGAACGTACCGCTCCTAGACTATCGATCGACCGTTGGCTCGTCCCAGACCCATTCGTGAAAGAAGCTGCGTCCCGTGGTCTGGCATGCGTGGTGGACACCAGTCTTCGGAGACGGAGAGCGTCTTCGCGTGCTAATACTAGCGTGAACGAGTAGAAAATACGACGATCGTTATCTCGCACAGTAGTATAGTATACAGCGGGAGGGCTAACAATGAAACTGTCAAACCGTCTCGTGGTAAAATCTCGATGCAACTCACCAATCCGTCTCGACCCGCTCGACCTATTAGGGCATGTCAACTCGGAAACTACCATCGGGGACGAACCGACCTGTCTCTTGGTAGTACCCTGATATTCGTTAGACGTCGGTGATTCCTTTCTGCGCAATCACTCACCCTCCATGCTCTTCGGGAGATCATAGTGGATAATGTACCTAAGCCGGCCCACATGTCTACATAGAACACAGAGAAACTCGGAATGCGTACCTGACGTCGCTCTTGTCGATACCCATTCCGAAAGCGATCGTCGCGCAAACCTGACAGAAAGGTATGAACCATTCCAGAGCGCAATTCCCGATCATGATAACCCACCACGTCGACACCACTCTCTCCGGTGCCGCCAATCTCCCATTCCTCTAACGTCTTGCTCAACGTCTTCGCACTATTGCCCGCCACCTACGTTACCACCAATGCAATGTCTACATCCATACTACCAAAGCTACTCACCTGATCCCCCGGTGGTATGGTCGAGCATTCAGTCCCTTTCCACGCAGGTAATTTGAAAGCTCGTCACACATCCCACGTTTCCGACAATAGATAATACCCGAAGACGGGCGGTTACGGCGTCGATGCAAAGCTTCGATGAACTCCAGGATATCTTGCATTAGAAACTGGGGTTCTGGCGCTGACTTGTATCGCACCTAAAGCACATACCTGTTGACCGAGAGGAGAAGACGCATTGGACCGACATACCTCGTAATACAAGTTTGCGCGGTTGAACGGGTGAATGGCCGTAAAGAGGTGGTCTTCGGCCATCTTGAGACTTTGAATGATGTCTCGTTGAACACTTAGCAGGAAGTGAGCGCGTGAATAAAAATTCAATAGGTTTGCCGTCACTTTTTGGTGGCAGTCGCTGTCAAAGCCATAATTGGGACACCTGGAAAACGTTCGCGAAAGGAACCGAGTCTACGGTACTCTTCTCTGAAGTCATGGCCCCATTCCTATCTCATGATAAAAGAGGGCATGATGAGGTGTATGGATGGAAAGCTCACGGAGATACAATGCGCCTAGAGGAACATATAGAATCAATTCGACCATATTCTGACAAAAAGCACACCTCATCGATAACAAGCCTATTTAGTTGACCCTTGCCGTAGACAGTGGCAAGCGCGCGCATGAACTCTTGCGTGCAAAGCTTTTCCGGGGTCGCTGAAGAGGGACACGTCAATGGTGACATGATGCAAAACAAAAATGCACCGACTGTAAAATAGGCGATTCCTCGGTTGGTTTGATGCTAGGTCACTCATAATCTAGCGAATATGTCCTACTCTCCCCATGAACGGGAATATAAATGTACATACCTCGCTTTTTTCCCCTTTGGTTGTTTCAGATGTCAGAGAAATGGCAGATATGCCTTTCCTACGAAGATTAGTTACTTCTGCGGAGATGTCAGGAGTAAACGAGACAGCAAGCAGGATGTAGTTACGGTTCTTCATAAGAGCTGCCCAATACATATGTCATGGGTAAATTGAGACGGCGTGGATGATATCATTATCCTCACCGAGGAGCGGAGAGACAACGATTGAGACGCCACACTAGTGTGTAGATATCAGTCTGACGGGTTCCTCCCGATGCTATAGAATGACTTACATCCTCAGCTATGGCTGGGATTTGGAAGCAGAGACTCTAGTAACTCCAAGCTCATTAAGAGGTCGATTAGAATCTGTTCGGAAATCACCTTTCCCATACCCGTCGGGGCGAGAACGAAGACGTCTGCACCTAAATAGCGCGTTCATCTTCGCTTAAAAAGGTGACTTGTCATAGGAACTCACCTGAGATAGCAGCCAGTATTATCTCCTTCTGTTTTCCTCTGTAACCTGAAAACCCGAACTCTGATCGGAAAGGTAAAGCCCCATAAATGTTCGTGACCAGTAATACGCACTTTCGCTCAGCACTCTGTACCGCATGGCTGAGCGCAGACGACAAGACAGAAACAAATATACGGACCGATTACACTTTTCTATTGACTTTGGCATCGTCCCCCAGGGATGCTTGTTGCTGCCACTCTCCGCTTCGACACGCGTCGGTGAACTCGCCGGGACGAGTACGATGGCAGTGTCAGCGTGTACTTCTTCTTCGTTGATGTTATCCAGAACATCATTATCACTTTCACATTGTTCGTCTTGGTCTGGGTCGTCAATAGAGTACAAGTACGCGTCGTAGTCGTCCATAGTGTTGGGCACCAGTACTGGCGATGATCAGCACGCGGTCACGTGGCCTTGACTTGCTAGCGCATGGGAAAAACTAAACATTACGTGTTCCAATGCACGCTACGCCACCGGGAACGCTCTGCCCGTGTGGGGAATGGTGCACATTGTGCGTTCTTGCCCCTCATCTCCTGCTGAAATGCTTGCTGTTTATCCAGGGAGGTAGAGTTTTCTCCCATTGCATTTGAACGCGTGTTCGTTCTGTAGCATGTACATAGTTCTGAACCCATCCACCTGCCGGTACCTGCGCACAAGGTATGCCCAGTTGAAACATTGCCCGTGGAGATATCTGCTCCTCCCTGGTCAATTGCGGGTGCGGACTGACCCACCCGTTTAAGGTGTCTGCCTCACAGACGACAGGGCAGAGACCACCGTCTTTCGCACCGTATCTCAAACCTTCACCGCCCGCGTGACATCCTCAGGTTCAAGCAGGCAAGTGGTGTTATGTTATTTTTGGAAAACGACGCTATTCTCCGCGCCAAGAACATTATGGTGATGATTGTGGGGGCAAACGATTGGAATGACCACCATATTGAGAGCAATGTTTCAGTCTAGACTCCACAACTTGAATGTGAGCCGGATAACGCCACCCGATGCCCACAATGTGCCTTGCCAACTGCTACTGTCACCGGCCGGTGGGGTGATATATAAAGTGGAGCATGGGGACTATTCAGTTCGGACTCATCCTTTGGAACTCACTTGGCAGAGCCGCCCGGCGACTGAGGACTAGGTAGCTGACCTGAGGATGACAACCAACGATGGCGCGTCGCCCACTTCTCCCCGAAGCCTTTCGGAGAAGGAACACATCTCCCAGATCGAACATGGTACGAAACACCTACCGAGTGGGACGGTGTATAACCCCAACGTGGACGTGTCTGGCGTCGATGAACGGAAACTGATGCGCAAGGTGGATTCGCGCACGATTCCTTGGCTAGCGTTTTTGTATCTCCTTGCGTTTCTCGACCGGACGAGTATCGGGAATGCCAAGGTATGTGCGAGTGAACTCTCCTCCTTCTTTCCACCTTACCTTGGCGACATAGTTATATAGCATGGAAGCGGACCTGCATCTAACGGATACACGATACTTGCTCTGCCTGACGCTTTTCTTTATATCGTATGCCATTTTTGAGGTGAGTGACATTTTAATTGTGTCCCTCATTGGAACTCACTTGACCTTGCCCAGGTCCCATCCAACGTAGTTCTCAAGCGGCTGAGACCATCTGTCTGGTTATCTGTGCTCATGCTACTGTGGGGTGTCATAATGGTATGTACCGGACAACGTTCGATATATCTGGAGTTGAGGTACGATCCAGATCTGACCACTCTTATCCCCTCACGCAGACACTGCAAGGTCTCGTCACAAATTTCAGTGGCTTAATGGGTGCGTGGCTATCGTGCACCAAAGATCACGGTCTGATGCCATCCACCCGATAGCGATGCGGTGGTTGCTCGGGATGTTCGAGGCTGGTTTTTTTCCGGGCGTAACGTACTATCTTTCATGGTGCGTGCTTGTCATTGCCCGTGTTCCAGCACAAGCAAAATTTTATCACTGACGGTGTGACTCGGCTGATAACAGTTGGTACAAACGTAGCGAATTTGGTCTCAGGCTTGCGATATTCTTCTCTGCAGCGACAGTATCCGGTGCATTTGGTGGACTCCTCGCAGTGAGCATTCCCTTGCTCCCTGCTCGTGGTCAAAGCTCACCCGACTTGCATCGCGTTCAAGGCAGCTATCTCCAAAATGAATGGCATCGGTGGCAAACCAGCTTGGTCCTGGATATTTATCATTGAAGGTCTCGTGACTGTTGTGGCGAGTACCCTCTCGTTTTGGATTGTCGTCGATTTTCCAGACGACGCCACGTTTTTGACCGAGGCGGAGCGCACGGTCGTCATTCGGAGACTTCAGGAGGACGATCAGTTTAGTGCTGCGGGGGAACGTCTGAGGTGGAAAAACATTGCGGCAAGTTTGACGGACTGGAAAACATATCTTTACAGTACGTTCGCTCCGAGCTATGATTGGTACTCCGGGTGATTGAACCGAGCTATCTAGTGATTGTGTACTCTGGAAGCGACATGCCCTTGTACGCCTTCGCGTTGTTCTTGCCGAGCATCATTTCCCAGGTATGCTTCTTTCTCCAACCGTGGATTTTCCTTCTTTCCGACCCTGGACACACTGAGTAAATCGCATATGGTTGCCTCTTTCACCTGCAGCTTGGTGAGTCGATCTTGCGTAGACGTCTTAGAGAAATGTGAGCCAATGAAGCATAGGTTACGAGGCAACTATCGCAAACTTGTTGACCGTCCCCGTGTACGTTGTGGCGTGTATATTCACCTGTGGCGTCGGCTTCCTGGCCGACCGTTACGGAAATCGCGGCTTATTTAACTTGTAAGTCATTCATACTCCCTTTTTAAAATCACATGCAGCCGACTATTTAACGCTTCCACTGCAGGGGATTCCTCTCCATTGGTACGTGATCAATTGATTGTCTGATGCAAGCATGTACTCAAAGCATCGGATCATTTCTTACGTACAGCTGCAGCGGGGTACATTATCTTGCTGTGCTCTCGCAATGCAACACTCTCGTATGTCGCCGTATATTTAGCGGCTTGGTGAGCATGTTCCTCTCTCCAACGGTCACTCACCTCATGGACACTGTAGTGGGATCTATCCATGTATCTGTAAGTGCTGTATTTTTTGTGTTCGCGAATGTGTGGCATTTACCAATACGCCACGTCCGGTGCGAATAGCCAACTCAGCGTGAGTATAGATCTTTGATTTGACGATTTCTGTCCGACATGTTGAGATATACAGTGCATGGGCCGCGAATAATCTCGAAGGAACGTATAAACGCAGTGTCTCTCTTGGTATGATCATCTCCACGTACGTACCCACTCCTACGCACTTATGTGGGTCTGACTAACATGTATTCAGAGGAAACATTCAGGGTGCGATCAGCTCTAACGTCTACCGTGCAAATCAAACACCATGGTACCCCATGGGACACGGACTCGTATTGATGTACATCTGCTTTGGATTGATTTCGACGATAACTGTGATATTTTTGCTCAAGACAGAGAACGCGCGCCGGGACAGAGGTGAGAGGGACGAGGTGATCGAGGGATATGAAGGGGGACTGGAAGTAAACGGACGGTTTGCGAGCGCGGGGGAGGCCAAGATGGAGAAGGGAGATCAGTGGAGTGGTTACCGGTATACCCTGTGACGATCGTGTATTACAGTACTCTGTTACGCCTCGTGCACTTGGCTGACGAAAGCAACTCCCCAACAGGAAACCCCCATGTGACGGGCGAAACCAAAACGAGCTGCCCTTGACAAAAAGGCTATATGAATCACACAGATCCTACCACATCTGGAGGGTTCCGAGGACGGATTGCACCCGGTATGAATCAGGTGGTACAAGTGTTGATCAATAATTGGTCGCGATACCACGGAGATTAAAGCTAACCAAAACGGCACAAGATAGGAAGAGGCGTTGCGGCCGGCGGCGGATTACCATTGGACAAGTGCACGATATCGACCTCGGTTCTCGGGAGGTCGACGAGTCTAGACTGAACGGATTGCACGGACGTCTAGACCCCCGGGCCACCGCTAGGCCAATTTGCTATTTGTTGCGATCAAGTTCGTGATAGCGATAAGATCTTTGGGCTACACTTTTGGCAAAAAACGGCCGACTGCGGACGTCGCCACTCAGACTTGAACCGATGGAGCCGGTATGCGGTGTGCAAGACCGTACTTGAGACAATAATCGCATGGAGCACCAGCTCGACATGTGTGCGAAAAAGACAAGAAGAATCAGGCGTATGGTTTATCAACCTTTGATCGGATCATGCGAGCCGGGAGAATGCTTACATCAAATGAGGGACCAAGAACATCGGGTCGCATGGTCGTGGAGACTTGTGGCATTGCTATTGGTTACGTAGCTCAAAGTTCAACGTTCATGATGGGCGGCGCCGGTTATGGCAGACAGACTTGTACGATTAAGGCACCCCGTTGCCACCCCATTTACGCTTCGACGGTCGAACTTTGGGACACTCGCACATGGGCGGGGAACGGCGCTATTGTACACGCGTTCGGGTCTCATGGATAAGGCAGCCTCGACTTGCCATTTGGTGTGACTAGCAGGTAAAATTACGCAGGGATTCCCTCGAAAGCCAAAAGGCTGACTGACATCCGCGAGAGGAGAAGGTCTGGAGCCGCTTAACTCCGCACCTGCCCTAAACCCGTAACAGGATTGCGCGACCCTCGTCTTAAAAACGCTTCGCCAGGGACCACGTAGACTCCGTCTTCTGCCCTTATACCCATACACCCGCAACCTCTTTTTTCTCCTTGTTTTATTAGCACCAAAATATGGGACGCCCCCTTTACTCAAGCGTCTTTAAGACCGCGCCCGCGGTGCGGGATCCAGAACCGCCCTGTTGTGAAAAATGGTCCTATCTCAACGCTTTTGATCCAGACTCGGACGAGTTCTTTGACAACGAAAACGCCGTGTACGAGGACTTTATTGACCCCGTCACGTCTGTGAACCCGGAAGAGGAGGTCGAGGGCGAGGAAGAAGAACGGGACATGCTAGTTGTCCGGATGGGCAACGCCAGCCCGATCACTTCTGAAAGCAGCTTGAGTGACATTGACAGTCCACTTGCTGTCGGTGCAGAGGACCCCGCGCATCTTGTTGTGGATGCGTTCCATGATATTAGACACATCGAAGATGCGGAATCGGCGCTTGTAGAACCTGCCGTACGTGTCCACCTCGCTAACCGCTCTTCGCTCGGGGAAGCGCGATGGGGGTCCCAGACGATAGATTTGGGACGCTCGCACCCCCGACGTGGGTTCGCCACCACCGCAAATCGAACCGTTTCCTACCATCCTCACCCGCAACGTGAGGAGTCGCTTCCTGTACCCGCGCCGAGCGCTCCAATTCCAGTCCCAGTCCTCTCTCGGCGCTCTATCGCACCCGAGGAGCGCCCATTTTCATTATCACCCTCCACTCCTCCCCGTCAGACCTCCATGGCCCATCTTCCCATGTCTCCCCCGCCCTCTAGCACTCCGCGACTCTACTCGTGGGCGCGCAACCCGGCTCGCTCCAACTCGCCATCCTCTGGCGGTCCCTTTACTAATCCCCACGCTCGCACATCATACGCACACCTTTCCCCCGCGCTCATTCGTATCCGTGATGTAACAGTTTAAATCCCGAATCGTTGCATGGCTCTCAAACCTTTCCTTCCTTTCGATTTCCCTATCCTGCCTCTTCCGCATCTTTTTTGGGATTTGAGGGACACTTTGCACGCATCTACAGTCATTTATAGTCTTCTACGTACATCTAATCCACTCACTTATCCATCATATATACAAAGCACCTACGATACTTGCTTTGCTGTACCATCATGTGCTCTATAGTTATTATGTTGCGGCAAGTGACTAGATTAGACAAGCCTACAGCTCGGTCTGGAATCTCATTTGCATTTCACTTTGTAAAGTGTTTCAACCCCATCGCGCGTCCCATTTACCGATACTTTGAGCCATCGCCCACGTCGAGTTGCCCGACGTTTTGGACAGCACCAAGCAAACGGTATCTTCTGCTTCTGGACCAGGCACCCTCAGAGGTGCTTCCTTCTCCGGGAATTCTGGCACATATGCCACAGGCGTCCCAAGATTAGAATGCATCGCAATTGCGATAAATGCGTTATTGTCACCGGTTGACTTTACCGTCGACAAGATCGAGCTACGTCAGACCTGCATCAGCCACCCGCATGGCACCCACGCGGCGAACGAGAAAACCCACATGGCCGTATCGATCACGGATCGAACAAAGGTGTCGTCCATCAGGCCTTTCCAACGTAGATGCACGAGCTCGTCCACCGAGGCGGGCAAAGGCGGTTCGTACACGGCCACGTACGGGTCGACGCGATCGTAGGCGTGCAGTCTAGGTGAATGCGTGAGTGGCCATGAGGTCGACTATCTACAAGCGCAGGTGGAATTAAAAACTTGCCTCTGTGCACCCAAGCACGCCATCCCCACCCATTCAAAGAGCGCTTCCAGGCGCTCCTGGTGGTCCTCTGCCGTTTCACCGGCGGATAATTGGTCGAGGTCGTCTGCGCGCGGGACGTACACGTCTGCCTCGCGTCGTACGCGTGCTGTCACGTCCTTGACCTCGTACGACGCATTGGCGTTGTTCCCAGCCGCGCCGATCGACATCAACGGACCTGTACGCCGCCGCCACTGAGCAGAGAGCCAAAAAGGACAATGGAACAGAATATGGCACCCTCCGCACCTACATACGCCACATGCCACTTTTCCAGACCCTCTGCCGCCCGAATAGCGTCCCAGATGCCCAATGCAGCCCGCTGACGCGCCTGCGTCCCCACGCTCGTCGCCTCGCGCTTGACCGGCACCTGGATCACTACGCCCAACCTGTCTGTCACGCACCGCGCGTCGGCGGGAGCAACTACGCACCGTATCGCTCCGGACACCCCTTGAACGGGAGTTTCTTGCCCACGAGCCCGAGCTTTTCGTAGAGACCTTTTGAGACGCAGAGCGTGAGGATGCCCCGTGGATCGATGCACCACATATCGTCTGCATCACGTTGGAGAGGAAGAGCCCTGAAAGGTCTGATCGCGGTGAGAGAGGTCAGCAAAGTGGGAGCCAGAACACGACTGGACTGACACGGCCGGGATCGACAAGTGTAACACGTGTTCGTAGAGTTCGGATAGGGTACACTGAGCCGTCAAGTAGGTCGTATTTAGCGACGTGAACGCGGCATCCTGTGCGATGCGCGATGACGCGACAAGGTCGATCTGCCTCGGGGGTGAACCTGAAGCTCGGAGAAACTATTAAAGAGAGACTTGTTGGACAAACGGATGCAACGTCGCTAGTCGCTCCAGCTGCGGGGAGGGTAGTGTCCCTGTGCTCAGCCGTACCCTCGACTCCCGCATCGTCTCCAAGCAAGAATGGTATACAGCCA
>JBBPKE010000659.1:0-14250 GCA_038089095.1 Tylopilus orsonianus | reverse complement strand
ATGTACGGTCAGGAACACTGCTGGTATATCACTGGACGCCGTGCTGACATTCTTTTGGTTCTTGTTGCCAAGTGCAAAGGGGGGGGGGGGGGCGAGACAAGAGCGCACTGCCCGTGCGCAGTGAGATGATCGATCGCAGCGCGGTTTGCAAATTCGTGTGTGTACGCCGAGGCTTATCAGGTGAGCAGACACTGCACCCCGGTCGATATGGCCTGTTTTTCTCGTTTTCAGGTCGTGCCCCGGCTGCAGACGGCCTCTGACCGTGACGCGCCGCATGGACACCCTCCACTGCCAGTGGGTCTACCGCGCTGGGTGCTCCGCGGCGCGCTCGATCCCACCACGGGCATCTTTGTCTTTGATAGGCCGCCCGAACCCGCTGATGGCGATGGCCCATGTGCACAGCGTATACGGACCCTGCAAGCGTGCGACCCGTGTCGCGTGCGCAAAGCCAAGGTGCGTCTACCCCGAGCCCTCTTTCAACGGACCACCTGTCGGACTCACGCCTTGTTGTGTCGTGTCGTGCGCCCCCCCTGTGTGGTTTGGGGTTGATAGTGCAGCGGCGAGCGTCCAGTGTGCGAACGGTGTCGTGTACGCGGGTTGGCGTGTCGGTATGCGCCGAGGCGGGGACGGGGGTATGGACGGGGGCCTGGCAGGGGAGAGGGCGCACTGGGGGCGGGTCCACCCCGTTGTACTGCCCATGTCGATCATCCTCCCGGCGGAGACGGTCCCTGCGGGGGAACAGAGCCCCCACAGGGCTGTGTTCCAGAGGCACACCCGGTGTCGGGCGAGGAACCCGCCTCACACGACGTGCGCCCTCATCCGGATCACAAGCCACCCACAGACACCCATGTCGCAGCAGACGGGGAACCACTGTCGCTGGAACTCGCTGCGGACGACCTCGTCACACCAATCTGCAACAACGTCCTGGCGCTCTCTTTCGATGACTATCCCGACGACACCCTCCCAGATCATGACCCCACGTACGCCCACGCCCATCCAGCTCTGACGAGCGCAGAGGGCGTCATAGATGACGTACTGTACCCTGCCCTGTTCCACTGTCCACCTGCCTCTTATCGATCCGGACCTGGCCCTCCTTTCACCACGGACCTGCCGTTCTTTGCCGACGACGCCGATCCGCCTTCCCAGTGAGCACGCATGTCCTTGTCTTACCTTCTGCGCCCTACACGATCATACAGATCGCCGTCTGCATCCACGTCCACGTCCTTGTCCGCATCCCCCGTTCTGACGCGCGCGAGCTCGGACGGGCCTCCCACTACGCCAGTCGCTAACGACCCCCACGCACCCCTGACTTTTGTTGCGCATTCCTCGTTCCGGGGTCCCTGTACGTCAGAGCCCCCTCCCTATGCGTTCTTTTCGACGGCGCTCGTACCGACGGTGGACGTGGGCACTGCTGGCATGGACGACCACGACGGTGGCGGCGAGGCGTGGCACGCGTACATGACGTGGCGGGAAATGTGCGCGCTGCCGGTGGAGGGTCTCAATATGGGCGGCGTATGTGGATGACGCGGACGCGTACGGATCGCATCAACGACTTTTTTTTTGTCCTGTCACTGGGTTGCTTGGTTGCTTGTTTTACTGATTCGGACGTGTATCTCTCCCCGACTTGGAGTTTGGTCTTGTCACATGGCTAGGACGCTTTTTTTTTTTTTCGTTTGCGACGTCTAGGGTTGTAGTGTATGGCAAACGTTGCATATAGGTATGTTACAGATCGCTCTTCGAACATTAGTGGCAGACTAGGATGAAGTGCGTACTATGACATTGTACTACTACTGGGCCCGCGCGGGCATGACACTGCAATGATGTTTCGTCCTCTGATTGGGTTACGTACTGGTACTACAGTAGACTTGCTCATAATGCATACGACTCGTGCAGTGAAAAAGTTATGCGTTATATGGGGATTATGCAATAGGGAATTTGTGACATTTGTGATGGTGTGCTAGTGGGGTCTTGTCCCCGAGGGGCTCATGGTGGTTGATGATGCTCCCTCAATAGGAGGCTTAAACTGTGACCAAAATCGAGACCAGACTAGAAGGGGGGGCGGTGGATGAAAATGGTATGGACATTGTGGTCAGTTCTGCTTGGTTTCACTGCCCAGCTGCTAAGCAGAGGAGGAGGGCATGTCCCAGCAACTCATGGGGGATTTGTGTTAGTTGTCCTTGTAGGAATTACGTCGAGTACAAACGGTTAGTGGCTATACGTATTACATAATCTCGCTCCGCACTATAGATAGTGATTCTTTGTCTCGTACACACCTCAGTGACTGTTTGCCACCAGATCACTGAGTCCTACTGCGTACTACAGTCCTTTGGTCCAACATGGATTGTGTGGTCCTTCAGGCTGTACTAACTTTGTTGTGAAGATACAGAAGTCCTTGGGCATCAGCAAAATAACCCAACTCTGTAAAGCCTATGCAATCTCCTTTACAGAAAGGTAGTGAGAATTATGGAATCTACAGACTCTATAGGAAAGGGCTGTTTTGCTGATGGGCTAAATAGGCGGCGACCTAGTCTCGACCCAGACGCTTCGGTCACCCGTTTTGGAAGCTCTCGGAAGCTTCCGGTGACTGAAACGTCTGGAGACATTTGTAGCGTGACGAGGGCTTCGAGTCACATGTAGTCACACCTGTCAAGTTATGTATTTGATAAGCGGTTTTGTACTATCTGTGAAAATATACAATTTATAAAATGTTATCTTGCCGAGTTAGCTTTTCGGGCCACTATCTCTTTGCACACGCTCACGGATGGACTGACAATGTAGAGACTGTGGACATTATTAGGCTTGGTCATGCAAGTACTGTCGTAAGAGCAGAGTTGCAAAATATAAACACACAGTGCCAGGAACAGACTTCCCTCCTAACAAATAAATCACAAAAAAAAATCCCATTGACCGATTAGCTTGCACAGGTGAAATTCTCATCCAAAAAGTGATGATTGGATGTGAATGTGATCTGCCAAAGGGATGCCGGTGTGTCATTCAGAAAGTGGACCAGAGTTGCAACATTTTGGTGATGCGATTTTGCAGGAGGTCACACTTTGTCACACATGCAATTGCAACTCCGACTGCCAAGCGAAACCATAGATGATGGTGTCAATTTGGAACACAGTTGTCAACGAAGTGGTATTTCAAGGTATGTTCTAGGTATTAAAAATGTGACTGTGCGTAGCTGCTATCTACTGGTAACCATAAGGATATGATATATCATCCGAACAATCTGGGGGTACTTGATGCTAAATGATTAAAGTCAGTCAATGGAAGATGTAAATAGGGGGCTGATGAGGGCCCTTTGTTTGGTAGATGCGAGCACGATGCGCTGGCATGCAGTGCCAAGGTGACGCGACGCGTCGTGCTGTGTTGAACGGATAAGTATCCTAGTCCCATGATCATTGGCTCCATCATGCCGCTCCGTGCCGTAAAACTCCACTCGAATTTGTCACACATTCCAGTTTTGCAGATGATCGGAGTTGAGGGAGTGGTAGCAGCTTACATCTCAACTAAATGTCTGCAGAAAAATATGGTTAGAGGTGGATAAGGGTGTAAACAATTCATGATGATTTTCTCGTATTTTTTAGAAATGAATCTTGCTGTGTCCTGACTGTTATCATCAAAAATAGGGGGTATCAGTGCATGGATGTGAAGCCGATGTTGATACGACAGCCTTTTCTTCAGTAAAAAAAATATAAGGGTCTAGAGGAAGGCTATTTTACAAGCTATGTCTACTGTCACGAGTTGCCATCTGTGCTATGTGCTGTAGCAGAGTGCATTTTGCATCTCTAGTCCATTTTGCAACTCTGGTCCTATGATAGTATGTTGAATAAAGAGAATAATAGGACTTAGCATACAGTAGTGGTATTCACGTAGGCTATTATGGCACTATGTTGGGGCTATTATGGCACTATGCCGGGGCTATTATGGTGCTCTGTCCGGGCTATTAGACGAGTATGAGGTCATGTTTTTTGACTAGTTACATAGCAGCGGTGTTCTAAATTTGGGTTTGGGCCAAATCTAGTCAAAATGTACGAAGTCTAGCACATCAACTTGCACTGTGAGCAATAAAAAATAGAATGTATTTCAATGGTGAATATGGAATGTGAAGCAGCAGCAGCACAAGCCTGCCAACCCACCCTCCTGCCCTCCACCATGCCCCATGTATCCCAGCGACAAATGTCACACCTACCGGAGTTCTAAAATATGCCGGCTTCTAACTGGTCAATTTGTAATGGTGCCTTTTGTTGCTGGGATACATGGGGTATGATGGAGGGCAGGAGGGTGGGTTGGCAGGCTCCCACTGCTGCTGCTTTACATCCTGTATTTATCATTGAAACATGTTCTATTTTTTATTGCTCACAGTGCAAGTTGATGTGCTAGACTTCATACATTTTGACTGGGTTCGGCCCGAACCCAAATTTAGAACACCACTGCTATGTAACTAGTCGAAAAACATGACCTCATACTCGTCTAATAGCCTGGACAGAGTGCCATAATAGCCCCAACATAGCGCCATAATAGCCTACGTGAATACCACTACTTATGACTTGGACTTAGCAGAAAAAAAGCACTGCCATATGAGCATAATTAAACCATACTAGGGAAAAAAAATACAAAACGGGATGGACATGGTGTGACTACATGTGACTCGAGGCCCTCATCACGCTACAAATGTCTCTAGATGTTTCAGTCACCGGAAGCTTCCGAGAGCTTCCAAAACGGGTAACCGAAGTGTCTGGGTCGAGACTAGCGGCGACCCTGACATCAATAAAATAGATCAGTAATCTAGTCTCTATTGAGCTTAGAGGCTATGGGCCATCCACCAATCCATATGCCGTATGCATTTGTAGACTACTGTATTTTGACAGGGAACTACAGTATGATGGAGCCACCAAATAGTCATGCATTATTACGTTATGCGGTATGATAATGATGACATTATGCATTACAAGCAAGTCCGCTGTACTATGTACCCCAAGATAAAGCACTGGCATGCTTACAAGGCTACTCTCACCTCGACCCAATGCACTCGTACCCACGCACGAGGAGGTCATGATGTATGCAGGAAATTGAACCGAGTATACTCAACAACCCAACGCATCCAGTCCGCTCGAGTGTCATCACGATTGTCAGCGGACAATGTCAGCAAGACGTGTCCAGGCACTCGGCGCGCGTCCACGGCAAGACCAAAAACGCAATCACCCAGGTACGCCACGTCTGGCACCCGCACGCACGCCATCAGTTTCGTCACCGGCGACCCCGCCTCGATCTGTACCCGAACCATGCCCGGGCGAAGTTCCATATTACGAGTTCTGGTCATGTGGCAAGTGGGCTCTGGCTGCGTGCGGCGCACGACCACGCACACAAAAGCAAAGTCTGACAATCAAATGGGACAACAAACTTGCTCCTCTCCTAAAAAAATTTTGCTGATACTTTTTCCCGTGTCATGCCGAGATGAACGAGCAAACCGCACCTAATATCCGCTGCGATGTCCATGCTGCGATCAGATACAAATAAAGTCCTGATGGAAGCCTTTTCGGTTAGTTCATGCAGCCGGAGCGCAGTGTGTCGGTATCGTAAGGTGTGCCTAGCCACCTCTTCGCTTGGTACATAGATACCAAGCGGGTCAAAAGGTATATAAGACGTATCGGGAGGTCCCAGCAATTGGATCCCCGCCAAATTACGTCTAGTTTTCCTCGACGTCCCATCATCCATCATGTCGCTCCGGGTGTTGTCGTCCATCCGGACAACGTCGGAATTTTTAGACACTATCCTGACACAACTTCACCCCTATCGCTGGCACATGCTCGATGTCGCCGTTGTTTGTACAGCAATCTGGGCCTTCCTTCGGTTTCGCCGTACATCCCGTCGCCAAGTCCGTACGACTCAGCTCCAAGGACCACCTAGCGAGAGTTTCCTTTACGGCGCTGCCTTGCAAATTTTCTGCACTGAGGATTCCGGTGTCGTATATGAAAGGTGGGCGCAGGAATATGGTTCCGTGTACACTGTCCCTTGGGCCATCGGGAGTCAAAGACTTATCCTGTGCGATCCAAAGGCGATCGCACACTTCTACGCCAAGAAAACACGGACATACGCGCAAATTCCAATGAACCAGCTGTTCTTCGAGAACTTTGTACGTGGTTATGACGACCCTCATCATGTACAGTGTGATTGATCCTTGAATCGAGATTGGCAAAGGCGTTTTATTGGCTGAAGGAGAGTGCCACCAAAGGTATGTCCAAGTAATACGTATTCACAGACGGAATTGTTGACCAATCTTGTTAGACTGTGCAAGGCTGTGAAGCCTGCTTTGAGCGCCCCTGCAGTTCGTCAGCTCACACCGATCTTCTACGACTTGGCATACAAGGTTAGATTATCATTATGTGTACTGGGTTACCATATGACACTATTAATCTTGGAAATAGACAAAAGGAGCTTGGGAAGCTCTCATTCAATCTAGCGGTGGGGAGGGTACCGTGATCGAGGTTCAAAACTGGTATGTTTTATGAGACCGTTTTTAGTGCCCTGGAGGATGGAATCTGACCTACCCATGTCAAAGGATGAGCCACATGTCGTATGTTTCTCCTTGGTCATCTTTTAAAACATGTCCAAAGTTACTCTTCCAGTCTGGATGCCCTCGGTCTCGCAGGATTCTCGCATAATTTTGGTGCGCTCGAAGGCAAGCATACACCCGTCACGGATACATACGACGCATATACCACATCCCAAGTTGCGAGCGAGAATTTATTATTCTTTCTCCTGGGGCAGGTCTTCCCACTATTTGGGCTAGTGCCGACATCACGTCGAAGACTGGACCAAAAGCGCAGCGCCGTAACTGAAGTGATTTCACGTACTTTGCTGGACCGGGCACAGAAAGAACGGGAGATGGGTTTAGTTGGGGGTAAGGAAGATAGATCCATTATTGGGACCCTCGGTATGTGGTTGATGGAAAGTATACCCTGTGACATGTAATGACCAAAAAAACAGTCCAGGAAGTGAGCGGTGATTCAAAGTTCGGTTTGAAGAGGGAAGAGGCCATAGCTCAGGTAAAATTTCTTTTACCCTATGAGAAGGTCTATCATAAACCTCTTTTTATAGATCAAGGAATTACTCCTGGGAGGTTATGAACCAGTTGCTAGTACGTGAGTTCTGTATCTTCATGAATTTGATTGTCTCAAATATATTTTCACCTTAAGTCAGCTTGATTGTGAGCCGTGCTCGTTCATTCTCCATGCGTCGATTCATCTCTTCTCTGTAGTGGGCATTGCTTGAGTTATCGCAGAACCCGGATGTTCAGACGAAGCTGCGCAATGAACTTCTTCAGTGTGGTGCAGATCCGACGTACGATGAACTGATAAACAATCTTCCCTATCTCGATGCTTTCATCCATGAAATCCTCCGTCTCCATCCAGCTGTCTTTGACACCGAAGGCGTGGTATGTCCTCGCCGATTCAGAATGTTGCCACTGATTAAACGACGACCTGACCATACCACAGGCCGCCGAAGACGACGTTATCCCACTCTCCGAACCCGTCCGTACCAAATCTGGTGCGCTTGTCGACAGCCTGACGATCGCCAAAGGGACCTTTATCGGGACCTCGATTGAATCTGTGAATCGTTCTGCTGCATTCTGGGGGGCAGACGCCAAGGAGTTCCGTCCAAGTCGATGGCTCGAGGATGAACACGGTCAGAATGGGATACCCGCGAAGGCGAAGGAAATCCCGGGCTATCGGCACCTGCTGACGTTTACCGATGGACCGAGGATGTGTCCGGGAAGGCACTTTGCAATTGTCGAGCTCAAGGTGTGTGTGAATGCTGTGTCTGGCTTTAACTGATTCCTATGGCACTTTTCCGGTTCCACCAATGGTAGGTGATGTTGGCGGTACTGGCCAAGAATTTTGTGTTTGGGCTGCGCGACGGGGCTGACTCTAAGATCGAGGTTGAGTGGGGCATGCTTCCACGACCGAAGATTGCGGGAGAGGTGGGATGCAAACTGCCTCTCCATGTCCGACCATACATCTCCTGAGGCCATACCCGGAGAGTGAGGTAATAGGGTCTTCATTGTATTGCTTCTGTATTATAATTCCCGTGTTCCCCTGGAAATATCATGCATTGTGCCTCTTATACTGTCCAAGTTTGTACATGCAATGAAATGTCGTCACTTGATGTATCCGAGTCACGGTAGGCGATGTTCAAGTCGGAAAACACTGTCGAATTCAACGTGATCACGTCCAAGAAGTTGAAACTAACCCGGGCTACACGCTGGGTCTTGAGACATCATGCTGTATAATAAGTCTTTTAAAACATATTCAAAAATCATACTTTTGGTAGTGCAGAAAAGTAGCGGAAATCTGGGGTCGTGGCGAGGCCACGACCATAATGCATTCATAAGTCGGTGTGCAGGTAACCTGAGCTATCAGAGAACTGAGTTACCTCTTTTGGAGTCCTTCAAGGTTGAGTAAAATGAGTGCAGAAACGGGCAAAGAAGCGGGATGTCACATGTGGTTTCGAGGCTGCGAAAGTTCTTCTGGGGGGGCCATCACTATCTCCTTCCAATGGGATTTAAGTGAACCATCACTCACTTGATTACCGGACGGAGGGGATTGGAAAAAAAGGTGGTGACCACGAATGGGTATGCTGCGGTGCATGCCGATCCTCCGTGGAGTGGTCTGCAATTTATGATCTAAACGAAGGAGATGGAGAAGGCTTATCAGAGAAAAGGACCCTGATGGCAAACAAGTACGTGTGACCCCACAGGCCAGCCCGAGCCAAGCTAGTATAGGTACCTACTACGTAGACCCTTTCATGTACCCACCAACCTCTTTCTCATCTTTGATGTGACTGTGGCTTTGATTGCCCATAAGAAGAAAGTGTAGATGTACTTCGGGGCACGTGCATGTCTAAAGACAAACAGACGACACTGGCCCATAATGTTAAAATATTGACCAGTGCGCTTTAGCTTTCCATATGCGGTAATCGTTACATCTTAGAGCGTACACTTTGCTACAGTTTCTCAGTTTATTCCCTCAGTAGCTTGACATCTACTGAGGGTAAGCTCTATTTTCATAGGCATTTACTACTGTACTAACTATTGTAGATTTCATAGGTAGTACTCTTAATTCAGTAGCTTGACATCTACTGAGGATTTCATAGCATCCATTTTAACACATAACTGCTACTTTCATGACTCCATGAATCCCAAAGCAAAACCGGGATCGGTCTGAAACATCACACATTGCATTCCCAGTCTTCTGTTTACAGATTTCTTTGTCCGCCTTGCTGAAATGAAGGATGAAACAAGCTAAAGTAACTGGCGTGACAGTGCAAGCGAACGGCCTTGGGGCTGGTGGACGTAGGCGAGGTAGTGGACCACTGGAAAGGACTCGGAGTCGACCGGAATAAAGACGAAGCGCGTACAGGGCAAATCATGCGCTGTACCAGTGCGTGCCACCGCACTGCTGGGCCAAGTCACTACCATGGTGGTGAGCCTTTGGACATCGTGCACTCAGAATTGCCAGTGTACATATGGTACGGAACACTCTCAAAGGTAGCACTTTACTGATGAGGCACATCAGAGGGTGGAGGAAGCGAAGGGAACGGCAGAGATGTTCAAGGTTCCCTGGAATTACAAACGAGGCTCAACGGGGGCAAACCGGGATGCTACGGGGTGAGAATATCCAAGTGAACTATAGCGCAAAGCCTCAGAGGGCAGCTTATCTTGAAAAAGGGCCGCATATTACGTTCTACGACGGAAACGGTTCTCAGCTAGTAACTACAATTACAGATAGGCCATGAAATCACAAACGAGAACTAGTACAATCAACCTCAAAATACAATGTACAACAAAAAGAACAGACTTCCAACCCAAATGCGGGGCCACATTTCCTACCTCCGATCTTAGGCACTGTATGGTCGGACATGGAGGGGTAATTTGCATCCCACCTCGCCCGCCATCTTCGGGCGCGGAAGCATACCTGCTCCAATATCAATCTTGGAGCGGACGCCATCACGTAACTCAAATACAAAGTTCTTGACCAGCACCGTTAACACAGCCTACCAGGCCAGAAGGGGAAAGAACGCCGTAAGAATCAGTGGTACCACACTCATCCCCCAACGCACCTTGAACTCAGAGATGGCAAAGTACCTGCCTGGACACATTCGCTGTCCGTCGACAAAGGTGAGCAGGTGCCGATATCCCTGAATTTCATTAGCTTTGGTAGATGTCCCATTCTGACCATATCCATCCTCGAGCCACCGACTTGGACGAAAGACACTGGCATCTGCACCCCAGATCGCGGATGAGCGGTTTATGGATTCTATATAGGTGTAGATAATGGTCCCTTTGGCGATCATCAGGCTGTCGACGAGAGCACCAGATTTGGTACGGACGGGCTCAGAGAGTGGAATGACGTCGTCCTCGATGGCCTGCATCATTCCGGTAAATAAAGCTGCTTGGAGATCGGTGAGGACATACCTGGCCTTCGGTGTCGGGGACAGCTGGATGGAGACGTAGAATTTCATGGACGACCGCGTCAAGATAGGGAAGCCCATTTGTCAATTCATCGTACGTCGGATCTGCCCCATGCTCTAGAAGCTCGTTGCGCAGTTTCGTCTGAACGTCTAGGTTCCGCGATAACTCGAGCAATGCCCACTAGGGGAAAGGGTAAATGAATGCCTGAAACCTGCCTGGGTGCAACTTACCGTCAAGCTAACTAGATGTGAAGGCACGTTTGAAACAATTAAATCCGTGAAGGTAAACAATCCACATACTGGAAATCGTCTCATACCCTCCTATAAGCAATGTTCTGATCTACAAAACGAAGTTTGCGATGGACCTAAACACAAGAATTAGATTTCACCTGAGCTACGGTCTCTTCCTTTGTCAGATGGGACTCCGAATCGCGGTTCCCCCCATTCACTGTAGTTTTTGGAGGGAATAAATGACGATATGCGATGAAGAATACCGTTGACCACATACCAAGCATGCCAATTATGGATCTCTCTTCTTTGCCCCCGACCACGCCCATTTCCAGTTCTTTCTGTGCCCTGGCTAACAGTGCGTTCGAGATCCCATCCATGGCAGCACAAAGCTCCCTGATCACTTTTCCACGCGACGTCGGTACTCGGGTGAAAAATGGGAAGGCCTGCCCCAAGAGATATATGCTTTTATTCCCGGTCGAGCGATGGGATGAGCTAAGTGCGTCCAATGCTTCGGTAATAGGTGCGTGTTCGCCTTCGAGCGCACCAAAATTATGAGAGAATCCCGCGAGCCCAATGATATCCAAACTATCAGAATGATCATGGATATACTGTAAAGGATTGTAGGGAAGAACGTACGCTATGTGGTTCATCCTTTGACAAGAGCAGATCAGAATGTAGCTTTCAGGAACTAAACACAGTTTCACAAAGCGCACCAATTTTCGACTTCGATCAGAGTGCTTTCCACACCACCAGACTCGATGAGAGCATCCCAAGCTCCTTTCGCCTGAAGGTCAGGATTAATAGCGTCACACAGGAATTACTCACAATAGAAATCTGACCTTGTATGCCGACTCGTAGAAGATCGGTGTCAGCTGTCGAACTGCAGGGATGCTTAAGGCAGGTGTCAATGACCTTCGGTGTCTAGTAACATCGGTCAATACTTCCGTCAGTAAATGCGTCATATTCAGACGTACCTTTGGTGACACTCTCCCTCAGCCCATAAAACACCTTTTCCAAACTGAATCGGTTTATCAGCCACGCCACACATTACGGGGATTATCATAGACACACACAAATTTGGCGAAGAATAGCTTGTTCACTGGAATTTGAACATATGTCCACGTTTTCTTAGCATAAAAATGTGCAATCGCCTTCGGATCACACAAAACAACCCTCTTACTCCCCAAGGCCAAGGGAATCATGTATGCAGAACCATATTCCTGGGCCCAGGTCATGTAGAGGGCACCGGGATCTTTAGCGTTGAGAATGTGTTTTCCGGCACCGTAAAGGAAACTCTCGCTGGGTGGACCTCGGAGCTGGGTTGTGCGTGTCTGGTGACGGGATGTGCGGCGGCATCGAAGGAAGGTCCAGATCGCTGCGCAAACGACAGCGGCATCGAATATGTACCAGTGATAGGGGCGAAGTTGTGTCAGAATGGTGTCTACAAGTCCTGACGTTGTCCAGAGGGTGGTTGATATCTTGAGCGGCATGGTGGACGATAGTATGCCAAAGAAAACAGGGGAATAAACTGGAAACTATCTCTTGCCTTGCTGGCCCTTTTATACCCCTTCCCAACCCGGTTCTTCGCCTACGTGAGTCTTGCCCCATTTCTGTTTGGTACCCAATATAACATCCCCACAGAGCCAGAGAACGTAACGAACTAGTCCTGATTAGCAGGCGGTCCAAATGTGTACGCTCCCAAGGCTATCCATCTAGAGGATAAATGATCTGGCCTCAACTTTCGGCTTGTAAATACTTACAATCCGAGTCTACATGTCTAATTATTTGCACTAGACGAGCATTGGGACGCACAAGATCATATCTTTCCAGGAAGACCTTCGATACATTCTAAGCCGTCAGTGCGATGTATGAGGATTTCCCACCACAAAAACCGAGGAACACGACAATAAAATTCAGGGTGACAGCCTAGGACCCTGCCAGCAACGCCGATGACGCACTGAATAGCACGGACCCGAGCAGTTGTGCGAGCTATTCCTGATAAGTAACGCTGGGGAAATGATTGTTTCAGACAACTCAGTCGACATTCTGAGAAGCATTTTAGTCAAAGGTACTCCACAGCCGGATCTGAAGTTGTACTTGTCTCGTATAAGCAATAACATTACTTTTTTTGTTATTTCAGCCATCCGAACTGTGTACCGAGTACAGTCGACTTTCTCATGACGTATACGGTCATACTGTATATTTCTCATAATGTTTCAGCTTTGGGTGGCTCCCATCGTGGTATGGAGGGAATATACAGTAAAATATATTATTGTATAATGTATAGAACAAATAGAGGTAATATACATAATTATGTGAAAACCTGGCTGGAAATTTGAAAATTTACGAAGAGTGGAGTGGATTTGTGGAGTCGCCACATGCTGCAAGCACAACATGGAATGGAGAGAGCCCTGGCTGATCACTCTTCTTGCTGAAGTGCTATGATAAGGAATTTAGAGAACACCCTCGCTATTTTGAAGGAGAAAAACTGCATTTTCAGGACACCACTTTTGATTGATGAGTCGCTGGATCCTTCCAAGGAGCGAGAAAACCCTGGTACAGAGACCAAAGCCCTCAAGGTTGTGTTGGAGTGACAAGCATGCGCGCAGCCACAACCACAGCTGACACAAGCATTCACCGTGTGTGTGCACAGCGCATATACCACCGTCGTTACCCCTTCGCCACCGTTGTCAGCCCTTTGCCGCCACTTACTACCCTTTGCCACATTTCTGTCCCTTTTGATACAGTCTCTATGATATCTATTGTTCTTCCCACACGCACACCTTCTTTATCCTTGCTATGTTTTCACCCCTTAGGGCACTACGTTCTCTTTTTGATCACAATACATTTTGTACTGTATATAAGGAACACCTTCAGTAGTCGTCACCTCAGTCCGTTGTCTTCTGCACACGACTGAGGTGAGCCAACATTCATTACATTCGTTACCAACTCAAACTCACAAGTACATAGCTATTCTTGCTAGCCGCATGTTTCCCCTCTGAGTATATTCCTATAAGGATGATGCAGCAATCATTGCAGAAGTTCATCAATGTGAGGTGATCCGGAATGGCGAGACTATTGATGTGAATTCAGATGATGAAGACTACCAAGATGATGCGCCAGCAATGGATGCCTCCGAACTGATTTCACTGGCTGAGAAGCTCGAAGTAGGTTTCATGTCACAGGTTGGCATAGATTTCTCATCTGAACACCCTCATCATCTTCGAACATTTCAAACAGAGCTCCACTATGAGCAGATGAAAACCGTGAAGCTGACAGTATTGACGCATAGCATCGAGTTTTCCACACATACACTGCCACTTCCTAAAATTGTTGCAACTCCTGTTCCCGTGTGAACTTTTTGCTAGTGTATTTTTCTCATAATGTATTGCGGTTGGGTGGCTCCTGGCGACATACTGTTGAAGTTTTGACCAGCGCGCTTTAGACTTCCATATACGGTAATCATTACATAAGCTTAGAGCGTACACTTTGCTACAGTCTCCTAGTTTATTTCCTCAGTAGCTTGACATCTACTGAGGGTAA